>CM032332.1:50092986-50337986 GCA_019022515.1 Quercus aquifolioides | reverse complement strand
CCCTAATTCAATTTATTAAGTATTGCATTTGGATTGAAAAATAAATTCTAGTGAATGTGTGTGGATGGTAATAACCTAGATTCAAGGATTTGAAAGAATTATGAAACAAACATGTTTTTCATATTTTTGATGTGGATTTAAGATTAAAACTAGCATTATGCATGAACATGTGATGAACAACCAAGAACATATAAGAACAATTAAGAGCATTCAAACATATTCAAGGGAATTTAAATAATTACTATCATGCTTTAATCTTAAATTCACATCATGGCAACATAAAAAAAAAAACAGTTAGGGAAAGGGATTATACCTTCATGCAAAATCCATACGGTGGAGGAGGAGACTATTAGTGGAGGTCCTAAGGGTGGAGAAAAAAAAGAAGAACTAGGAGAGGGAGAGTAAGAGTGAGTCTCACTTAATACCTTGAGTTTCAGGAAGACTAAGATATGACAAAACTACTCTACTTCACTAGAACTCAAGAGAGGAGAAGAGATGGGGTTTTTTGTGTCTTAGAATGGAGGAAATTGGCGGTTTATATAGTAGTGGTGGAGAAAATATGAATGAAAGGTCATTTAATGAGGGTTGACAAAGAATCATGAACCTAGACCTTATTTTAGCTATTGGGAAAATCTAGTGCATTAAATGTAAAGATTAGTGGGAGTGAGGAGCAAGCAAAATTCGGTTTTTCCGTAGCTACTATAACAGCCTGTAGAGCCAACTTAAAAAAATCATATCTTTCTTAATTCTGATCGGAATTGTCTCATTCTTGTACTTAAACTAAAGCTCCAAATGTCAAATCTCTGGAAAAATTAACCTCATTCACAGATTCAAAATATTCTGAGAGATATCAACGAAATGGTGAGCAGAGGTCATTTGTTAGAAAATAATTTCATCACAATTAACGTTATTAGGTCCCAAATTAGTTCCCAATTAACATTAATAGACTCCAATCACTCTCATTTCAGACTTAATTAGTTCCAAATTTACCCTAATTAAAAGATAATTGCACAAATTACTCATTGAATAATTAATGCATGGCTATCTAATTAATTAAGTGCGTGCAACCATACTATAAAATGTAGTCCTAGCCAATCAAATTATGACATGTCATTAATCTCAAATTGATTATAATTATAACCAATTAGAATCAATTGTTCATAATCACATATAGTCGGACTCAATTTGTGATAGTGCATCTCGACCATTAAAACTTGATTTGATGTTAACTTTCAATCCGATGGCTCCAGATGTCAAGTTTCTGGGAAAATTAACCTCATTCATAGATTCAAAATATTCTGAGAGATATCAATAAAATGGTGAGTAGAGGTCATTTGTTAGAAAATAATTTCATCACAATTAAAGTTATTAGGTCCCAAATTAGTTCTCAATTAACATTAATAGGCTTCAATCACTCCCATTTCAGACTTAATTAGTTCTAAATTTACCCTAATTAAAAGATAATTGCACAAATTACTCATTGAATAATTAATGCCTGACTATCTAATTAATTAAGTGTGTGCAACCATACCATAAAATGTAGTCCTAGCCAATCAAATTATGACATGTCATTAATCTCAAATTGATTATAATTATAACCAATTGGAATCAATTGTTTATAATCACATATAGTTGGACTCAATTTGTGATAGTGCATCTCGGCCATTAAAAGTTGATTTAATGATAACTTTCAATCTGATGGTCCGATTAGGGCTTATGACCAATCGATTTGATCGTTACAACCTTAAAATCATTTTGGCGAAATGAGATTAAGGATTTAATGACCAGAATTAAGATGCATATTTTAAAGGTGAAATTACTCTTTTACCCTTCATGTGAGGTTAAATGCAAGTTGCAAAATGGGGTGTCAACAGGTACTGATTGTAGCTCTTCGGGTCCACTTGTATGCTGCGAACCTACGCCAATATTAAACCTAACAGCCTTAAAAGTTACATACAAGTCTGAAGCTATGAATTAAGGTGTCTTCTTAATCATTGCCCACATCATGTCCACATCATCGTCGCACACTAACTAGATTGAATTGTAGAAAACTTGGGTATTCACCAGTTGCTGAGGAGCACGATATACAATGGATATGTTATGCGAATTGTCCAACCCCAAAGCTGTCATTATCTTCCCTCGAAATTTTTTCAAGTGTATCCCACGTTTCAGTTTAATAAACTTCTGCTTTTGTGAAAGACCTCAGTATGACAACCCATGCGAGTCATGATGATATGCCTCCCCATCATAGTAAACATAGAAATAATGGCAACCCATAACAAACCTAATGACAAACATATGTAGTTATCAGGTAGTAGAATTGATGTGAGCAATAATAACTAATTGAAAGATGTAGGGTATATCATCAATGTCGTGCTACGATGTCGTGCTACGATGTATCATGTAGTGCAGCTTGTGGGCCATATATATATATATATATATATATATATTAACGTGCAATGGTTTTGGGTGTCAAGTAAGATATTGTACACCAGAAATGGGTAAAATATAGTAACTAATGGAAAGACAACCTATTGTAGCTCTATATTGTTAATATATAGCAATCACGCAAGGGAGAAGTAAGATATTGTTAATATATAGCAAGTAACATCTACTACATGAGGGCCAAAAGAGAGAACCTATTCCAAATAAGTAGCTACTAACTTCATCACCCAACTAGATACAATTTTCTTCACTCAAAAAAATAAAAAAAAAAATAAATAAATAAATAGATACAATTTGCTTATTAGAATTTGTACTAAAATTGTCATTAGTTGTTACCTGTAAGGGTAGATGTTGACACAACGGCGAAGATGTGGACTCCAGAATTACTACCTTTGGTGAAGCTACTGACAAGAAGTAGAAAGCGGCAGAACACTTTGCTCAAATGGTTACCAATAGAATAACACAGAGGGGCAGTCAAATGCATGGTAAAGGAACTATACCCAGTGAAGTAATAATTAAAACTTGATATTTTAAAAATCGAGTTTTGTAATGCATGTAACTCAAATTTAGAAATATCAAGTTACATTTAAGAGAAATGCATCGGACCAATGAAGTAACAATTGAAACTCGATGTTTTAAAAATCGAGTTTTGTAATGCATGTAACTCGATTTGTTAAATATCGAATTACATTTAAAGAAGAAGGTCTCAGACCAATGAAGTAATAATTGAAGCTTGATGCTTTAAAACTCGAGTTTTGTAATGCATGTATATAGTTTTTTTAAATATCGAGTTACATTTATTTTTAAGAAAAAGGACTCTGACCAGTGTAGTAATAATTGAAACTCGACGTTTCAAAAACTGAGTTATGTATTGAATGTAACTCAATTTTTAAAATATTGAGTTACATTTTTAAAAAAAAGGACTATGATTGACCAATGAAGTAATAATTGAAACTTGATGTTGCTATAACCGAGTTTTGTAATGTACTTAACACGAAGTTTAAATATTGAGTTACATTTATATATAAAAAAAGGACTCTGACTAATGAAGTAATAATAGAAACTCAATGTTTCAAAAACCAAGTTTTTTAATGTATGTGACTCGCTACTTGAAAAATCGAGTTACATTTAAAAAAAAAGGACTCTGACCGACTAGTGAAGTAATAATTGAAACTCGATGTTGCTATAACCGAGTTTTGTAATGAACTTAACTCAAAGTTTTGAATATCGAGTTACATTTATAAAAAAAGGACTCTAACCATTGAAGTAATAATAGAAATTCGGTGTTTCAAAAACTGAGTTTTTTAATGTATATAACGCACTACTTGAAAAATTGAGTTACATTTAAAAAAGAGAGTTGTTGGACCAGTGAAGCAATGATCGAAACTCAATGTCTGAAAAACCGATTTTTTAACGTACGTAACTCGATGTTTCCAAAATCAAGTTACATTTTTAAAAAAGGCAAACTCTTTGCATTATCTCAGTATTCCACTATATAACTGATCTTACCATCAGTACTCCATTCCAATTTCTTAGATTTTGTAAAGACCTTTCACAACGTATAAGACATTCAGGTATTTCCTCCCCTCATTCCGTAAGAATTGCATATTTCAGAGACGGTCAAGTATTTCTTACACTACTAATTACTCTAAGCTTGACGTGTTTATAATATTGTCTACAAATATTGATGAATTTTGCACAAATCCCTGGCATTGCTTTGATGTCTTTCAATGGAATGCTTATTTAATTGCAACTCCTAGCTTTCCTATAAAATTGATGTGCTTGAGCCATAGAAATTTGTACAATTTGATTTAGGTAAATGCTTCCCAGGGTTTAGTAGAAGCAACGTCAAGGTGGTGTAGTCCAGCATCGCGTGTTCGTAGATTGACTTCATCGTCAATTATAAACTGACTGCGAAATGGTACATACCTATATAAACATAAATTTTTTTTATTATGTACTAATCACTGCCCCATTGTATGCGCTTCTAACATAGTATGCCATTGTACTATCCTTTTTAGGGTGGCAAATACTACGTTATCTTCATTGGTTGTGTTCCTAGTGTGTACGACAGTTGGCCAGAAGCAAGTAGACAAGTTCATAAATTTCCAAACATCGAACACCAGTCATATAAAGATAAAAGGGATGCAGAATCCGCATATAGGAAGTTTTTGCATCCTAATGGTACGAACTTGCAATATAGTGCTTCCCCATCATAGACATCTCCTAACATGTACACATCAAGTCCATCGAGGATGTCTCAAAGCAAAGGAACCATCTATTGCAATGGAGACATTAGGAATAATTTTTTTTAAGTATCAGTTAGATGTTGCCATTAAGGAGCGTGACCATGCAAGGAGGATTGGAAACTTGAGTGCTAACATACTGAATGAAGTGGTAGCACATGTTATGGGGGATGATAATGTTGATGAACTGACACGACTGAACAGAGGAAAATGATTGGAAAAGTATGACATTGTGATAGTGGCTTTTACTAAGTTATTTTATTACGACTTCACCAGTTGTGTGCATGTGGTGTAATTCCTATGTGAGACGTTGAAGACTTATGTTGTGTTCCTAATGTTGGACTCTAAAGTTGGGTTGTGTTGTTAGCCAAGGTTTTTAGACCCGGACTGTTCATTGAACCGTAAAAGGGAGAGGTTCAAGGTTTTTGAGGTTGAACCGGGGTCGAACCGTAATGACGTCATAATTAATTTAATAATTAATTAAACCCTAAATATTAATGTTAAATTTATAAAATTAGCAAAATTGACTAATATATCTATATATGTGAGGGAAATTTAATGATTTTCAAGCATATATTTAATAATTAAATAAGAAAGTTAATAAAATAAAATAATAACCATGAAAACATTAAAATTTATGATTAATTTTTGAAGTAAAGTTGAATATCTTTGAAGGATTTTAATTATAATTTTTTTTATTCCTTGTAAGAGATGGATAATTTAATTAAGTATAATAAAATTGTGTTAAGTTATTTTTATTAAAAAAAAAAAATTGCTCAGGGGTTGGACCGCATGATTCTTGCCACCAGTTCGAGTGGTCCAACCCCGGTTTTAGGGGTTCACAAAATTGCCACATATGCTTGATTCTTTATGCTTAAAAAACCGATTTTCATCCTGTTCTTGGTTTTCATGGTTTGACCTCCCGGTCCGGTCCGGTTCTGAGAACTATGTTGTTAGCATGAATCTATTTTGCGATGCATAGTAAAAAACTTTAAAATGTTCTAGTTGTTGGGAATTCAACCGAAATTCCAACCTATGAGAAACAAAAAAAAAACAAAAAATAGAGAAAACACACGTTAAAGAAAAATAATCACACGCACAAGACAGTATTTACATGGTTCGGCAATTTGCCTACGTCCACGGAGTTGCAGGGATTTCACTATTATTAGGAAAAAATACAAAGTGCGGCTACAATGTTTTTCTCTCTCTCTAAAAAACACAACAACAGTGACAAACCCTAATCACAAAAGTGGCTTTTATATCCTGCTTACAAAATTACAATGGGCTACAAAACGGGCCAAACAATAAACTAGGCTCCACAAAGCCCAACAAATCTCCTACTTGGAGACTAGTTCAATCACCAACATCAGCCGCTATCCTCCAAAAGCAATCCCTCATCCCTGCAACTGATCCTCCTGTCCTCCAGCTAGAAGGCCAATTGAAGCTGCACACAGCTTCAGCTTCTCAATAATGACAAACTTAGTCAACATGTCTGCCGGGTTCTTAGATCCACATATCTTCTCAAGTATTACCAGCTTATTTTCAATAAGGTATCGGATAAAGTGATATTTTGCCTGTATATGTTTCGACTTTGAATGAAAAGCCGAATTTTTAGCAAGAAAAATTGCACTCTGACTGTCACTGTGTAGAATGCCCATCTCTTGCTTCTTACCTAATTCATTTAAGAAACCATGTAGCCAAATCATCCCCTTTCCAGCTTCAGTTGCTGCAACATACTCAGCTTCTGTAGTAGACAAAGTAACAATCTTTTGTAGATTTGAAGCCCATGATATAGCTCTACCACCCAAAGTAAATACAAACCCAGTAGTACTCTTTCTACTATCAATATCGCCAGCAAAATCAGCATCTACATAACCCTACAGTTTCAAACTTGCACCTGTGAAGCAAAAACATGTATCTGATGAACCCTTCAGATATCTCAGAATCCACTTGACTGCCTCCCAATGCTACTTTCCAGGCCTACTCATGAATCTGCTCACAACTCCCACTGCATGTGCAATGTCTGGCATTGTACACACCATAGCATACATCAAGCTGCCAATAGCTGAGGCATAGGGCACCTTGCTCATATGGTCCCTTTCTTCTTCTGTCTTCGGTGACTATTCTTTGCTTAATTTGAAATGACTACCCAAGGGTGTGCTTACTGGTTTAGCTTCATTCATGTTGAACCTGTTGAGAACTTTCTTCACATACTCTGACTTTGAAAGCTTCAATGTATCATTAGTCTTGTCTCTAATGATTCTCATACCAAGGATTTGCTTTGCAGCTCCCAAATCCTTCATTGCAAACTATTTTGACAATTGTTTCTTTAGATTATTAATCTCCTCAATGCAAGACCCTGCAATAAGCATATCATCCACATACAATAGTAATATGATGTAAGAATTGTCAAAAAACTTAACATAGCAACAGTGATCAACTTCACATCTCTTGAACCCAATTCTATGCATAAAGCTGTCAAATTTCTTGTACCACTGTCTAGGAGCTTGTTTTAGGCCATACAAGCTCTTTCTCAGTTTGCAGACTAGATTCTCTTGTCCTCGAACAATGAACCCTACTGGCTGAATCATGTAAAGGTGTTCCTCCAAGTCACCATGAAGGAATGCCGTCTTCACATCTAACTTCTCAAGATGTAAGTTTTCTGCGGCCACCATTCCCAGTACCAGTCTAATTGTTGACATTTTCACAACTGGAGAAAATATCTCTGTGTAGTCAATGCCTTCCTTCTGTTGGAACCTTTTAACAACTAATCTAGCCTTGTAACGTTTGCTACCATCATGCTCATTCTTTATTCTATATACCCACTTGTTGTGCAAAGCCTTCTTTCCTACTGGCAATTCAGTCAGTTCCCATGTCTGATTCCCCAACAAGGAATCCATCTCATCCTTCATGGCTAACTCCCACTTGCTTGAATTCTCATCTTGTAAGGCTTCATCATAACACTCTAGCTCACCACCATCAGTCAACAGGAGATAATTTAAAGCGAGTGAATAATGTTGTGGAGCTCTAATGTTCCTGGAAGATCTACGGACTTTAACTACAGGTGTACTCTGATCTACCTGTGAATCTACATTCTCCTTATCATCTTCAATCAGGTGTGAGTGAAGTCCCACATTGAATAAAGATAAGAAGAATGAGTGGTTAATATAACATAATTGAGCACATACCCATTAGGCTTAGGCCTTTTGGGTTAAAGTGTGTCTCTATATGTTATATTAATTATTTAAGGAAGCTTCCTAAGGTGTCTATCTCCCCAACACTAGTGTGTTATGAATAGCTTATTAGTTGTTGGGGACAACTAAACTTCTTCTAAGGTCCAAAAATGAAGTGAAATTTTCTCAATATTTAAGGAGATTACCTTGATAATCGAGTTTCATCATTCTCTTTGTTGTCGAAAAAAAATTGCTACAGTCGTGTAGTTGTAGCTATGCCAACGAAGAAAGATAATTGTAAAAGTTTACCAAAACATCAACTGTGAAATAAATAGTTCTTTTTTTTTTCTTTTGACAGATATAAACTATACCAACAAATAATATAAATAAATCAATTCTCTCTCTTCTCTCCCATCTCTCTCTTTCCTCTCTACCTTTTTGTCTATCTTTCCTTATTAAAATAATATATATATTTTTACATCCTTGTGATTAGTTGGTTCTCATATATGAGAACTAACTATTCATAGTAGGTAAAAAAAAAAAAAAAAAAAACCCTGAATGTGGCTAGATTTTGGTTGCTAAAATAGCAACTAGGGGGTCTTACACCACCCAATGCTAGTGTTGTAATTAAGGTTGTAAACGCCTTCGATCGTGCCCTGCTTTTCCTCGTCATGCAATCTTAATCGAAACCAATAACCCAAATACCAAAAAAAAAATCAACCCAAAAAAAAAAAAAAAAACCTAAATCATATTTAAAACCAATGTTGTTGTTTAAAATACCTGTATTGGCAGCGGTTTTGACGATATATGACTGTGGTAGGAGGCTGGGTTGAAGATGTTGGGGATATTACAGAAATTAATAATGGAAGAACAAGATTAACTTAAAAGACAAATAGAAAATAGATAACTTGGAGGCACTATATCGTTTTTCTTAGACAATATTTGCCCTCCACACTTTTGTTGCTAAAGGGTTATTGCAAATTTGTCTTCAGGATACAACCAAGATGTTGGGTTCTACAGATAATAATTCTAGAAAATGACCACAGGATTTCTTGTGTTTCTTTCAAACTTACTATTTTGTGGAGTTATATTTCATGAAAAGGCATGTATGGAGAGTTAGTTATTTTTCAAGTGAATATAAGCCTTTATTTATACCCATAGGGTTATGTTTCATGAAAAGACACGTATGGAGAGTTAGTTATTTTTTCAAAAAACGGTTACCAGAAAATTCTGCAGAAAATTTTAGAAAATTCAGATTTTCGAATTTTCGCTTAGAAAATTCCAGAACTTGAATTTTCACTTTATGAAACTATATTCTCTAAACTCAAACATCATTATTACAACCTATCCTTGTATATACCTATATATACAACAATCCCCCACTAGGTTGTAATAATATATGTCTCACTTGATTGATATCCTATCATGCATAATGGAATGTGTCTTTCAACTTAAACCTCCCTTTAGTGTAATTGCTCAAGAAATCAACAGAGTTAATGGTGGCTTGGTGCTTAAACCAAAGCTTCTTCTCATTGATCAGATAGGAACTTAGCTGATTGCACTCAAGTTTATGGCATTCACCATATCCAATAGAGTTCTCTCTTTTGACCAAACCATTTTATTAGGGTGTATAAGAGACTGCACTTTGATGTATTATGACATGTTCTTCACAATGAAGAATAGACACTTAGAAATATTCACCATTTCTAGTTAATACACCATTCAATTCAAATCATCATGCTTATATAAATTGTATCATGTTTTAACATATATTTCAAGAATTTAAAATTTAAAAATCTCAATGTAGCATGCCACAAATAATATAAGCACAACCAAAACATATTGATAAATAATACTAAGTTTGAACATATCATTAGTAGCATATCCATTGCCTACTAATGTCCCATACTTGAACAAGACCATTCTTAACTAACAAATTGGCTTCTCTTGATATCAGGTATGTGAAACACATAGCATTGGCCAAGAGAACTTCTTGCCAAAACTCAATTTCACTTCAACAATGCACTTTCCATGAACTTTTGCCTTACTGTGGATATCCACAAGCACCTCTAGTTCTATGGAAGACTCCTCATATGTCTTGAATTGTGCCTTGTAGTTGCACACATGCTACATTGCACCCAAATCAAACCACCGATCGGAAGGATTTATAACTACAGCAATATGAAATATAGTGATCTTTATTACATACATCACTTACCATAGCAATAATGTCCTTAATGACAATTGCTTCATTGACATTTCCATCCTTATCCTTCTTATTTTTTAAGAATTTATATCCTCAAAAGTAATGGTCTTTCTTTCCACAAAGGAAACATGACATATTCTTCTTGTCATAAGAAGCACTATTCAACCTATGAAATTAATATCAATTCTCAAAGGAATGATAAGTCAAATATATATATATATATATATATATATACATATAAATGACAAAACCTATCATACCTTTTAAAATCAATCAAGATGTCTATGAAAAGCATCAAGGTGGGTGGGTGTCTGTAGTGTTTTTCATTCACATGGTTACTAATGAAAAACAATAGCATCAACAATTCTATTAAAACATCAATTTATTTTTATACTCCAAGTCTATTCAACACAAGAAAAGATTGAACTTGTTGATAGCAATTTCAATAAGAAATCATAGAAAACATGACAACCCATATACCAAAGTTCTAACTTACTTGTGATAACAAGAAGCCCACAAACTAAAAACCGCCCAGAATTACTTAGTTTCAATACTAAGATTCCAAACGATGCAAAGAAATAGTTATTTCACAGATATCATTTCATAAATGCTTCTATGCCAGAATTCTCTAGTTATACATAAATCCTCAACACATGCAAAGATTCTAACAAAGAAACTCATCAATCAATTTGAAATCAAATTGCCCATGAAAAAGAAATTCGTACCTTCAATGTTCAAACTATGAACATGGCTTTTAATGCATTCACAATGTGAAAGTATCATCACCTTGTCTTGCCAACAAAGAAACTTGTTTCTTTAAGCCTTATTCCATTGACTCTTCTTGTTCCGTTGAATCTTCTTTATGATCGATTCATCATTTGAACAACTCTTCAAATCCAAGCCAATTACTCTTTCTACTGTGTAAAATTGGTTCCATTAAAATGATCCAATTTCACCAAACGTTGGTTCAATATTTTTAAAGTTGTACCATCATTTACTCTTTATCTTGTGGTTAAATATTGTCTAAGATTGTTGGGGATATCACAAAAAGTAATAATGAAAGAACAAGATTAACATAAAAGACAAACAGAAAATAGATAACTTGGAGGCACTATTGTTGGAAAAACACATGTTTGTATCGCATACAAGATATACACAGCGGAAAATTAACAGATCTACTTCATTTGCAATAGATAACATGTACCATGTAAATTTCTAAATTTAAGAACAAGAGAGCATACTTTGGTGCAGTGAAACTCAAAACCAAAGATTATAAGTACTTGGGAACACTTTTAATCTTCACTCCAATTCCATTTTATGCCCAAGAAGTGTGGTCTCTCAATCAGTTTACATGTATGTGTTCAAGAGAGAATAATAGAGTGACTTTCACTCACATACAAACCATTTCATTCTTTCTTAAAATTCTGTATGTTTCTCTCTTTATAAACAACTGATTATCTAATTGGGCTAGCCTTTTAGGCCATTTCAATTGGGCTTTAGTATGTGGCTTGGAGTGGGACCAAAAATGAACAAATAAGACTTCTGCTTCAATTGGCCTTGGGGGCTTATCTGTCAACTCTTGGCAAGTCCAAAGTTATTATAAATTATATTTAATGTCACTATATAAATATAATTGCACTTTAGGCCTTATTAATAAATTATATCCTAAGACTTTATTATACATGCAACCCCTTCATTAAAATATTCGTAGTAATACAAAGTCATAAATATTGACAGCCACTTTAAAGATTACTACATCTTAATCCTTGAGTACCCGGTTTAATTCTTTAAGTTATTCATCATATATTTATGAAATCTAATTTCATAAATATATACTTTAGTAACTTCTTACTTACTAAAGTGGTTAGGCCTAACACTCTGAATAACCAAACCTATAAAACTTATCTCAAGTGAATATTTTATATCTCTGTTAAGAGATTATGAATTCCATCTTAAAAATATATGTTCTATCAACACTAAATGCGGCTGCCCAACATACTGAGGTTTCGATCGTGACTTTAGATCTCACTCCTAATATATCAAAGCAACCTACACTTCATGATCAGGTTCATTATTCTCTCAGGATTAAGAGTTGATGTAAATAGAAGTCGTGAGATTTATTATTCATTGGACGGTCATTAGAAGAATAATAAATTTTACAGCGGTCTAGTTCAATATATTTTAACTCTTAAAACATATCAACATATCAACTAGAAGTTTTCACTTCCATGATCAAGACAAATCATCTTAGTTGATATGTTATAGGCTTCGCAGATGAAATGCCCAATTTCATCACCGATTACGAATTAAAATTCTGAGTTTATAAAGAACTTGTGATTTATATCTTCTGTGACTAAATCACATAAATCACATACTATGCATCTCATGGACTATATGATAATGTCCAAATATTCATATTACCATTATTTTTTATAATAATAAAACAACTTTATTGATCACAACATAATGTCATACATAGCATCATATAATAGGCTTTAAGGGCACACATCCTAACAATCTCCCACTTGCCCTAAAGACTATTGTGCACTAATCTAACTCCCATTTCCTTCAAATGTGACTCAAAAGCCCTTTGGAGCAAGGCTTTGGTAAAGGGATCTGCTAGATTATTTGCACTATTAATCTTTGCTACTACTACATCTCCTCAAGCAACAATGTCTCGAATGATGTAGTACTTTCTTTCTATGTGCTTTCCTTTCTTGTGATTCCTTGGATCATTGGATTGTGCAATTGCTCCACTATTGTCACAGAACAATGTAATAGGAACTTGCTCCATTCTCACAACACCAAGATCAAAATGGAATTTCTTGAGCCAAACATCTTCCTTTGCCGCTTCACAAGCAGCAACATATTCAGCTTCCATGGTAGAGTCAGAATTACAAGATTGCTTAACACTCCTCCAACTTATGGCTTCACCTCCTAAGGTGAACACACAACTTTCTGAAATCAAGATCTGACTGAAAATCTGAATCTGTATAACTAATGAGAATTAAATCCTTACTATGGTAAACAAGCATATAATCTCTCGTTCTCCTTAGATACTTGAGAATATGCTTTACAGCTTGCCAATGTTTAAGTACTGGATTTGATTGATATCGACTAACCATACCAACTGAATAACAGATATCTGGCCTAATACAAAGCATGACATACATGACTCTTCCCACTACAAAAGCATAGGGAACTTGTCTCATCATATTTTCTTCCTTAAGTGTCTTAGGCCTTTGGTCATCAGACAGAGGAACTCCATGTTTGAAAGGAAGTAATTCTTTCTTGGAGTTTATGCTAAACCTTTCTAAAACCTTATCTATATATCGAGCTTGTGACAAGCCTAACATTCTATTCTTGCAATCTCGCCAAAGCTTGATCCCTAGAATAAAGTTAGCTTCATCCAAGTCCTTCATATCAAATTGGCTTGATAACCAAATCTTCACTGATGACATTACCCTTACATCATTTCCAATGAGTAGAATATCATCAACATAAAACACTAGGAATATTACTACTTTATCTCGATGTCTTTTGTATACACATGGTTCATCAAGATTTTGTTTAAAACCAAATGATTTGATTACTTGATCAAATCTAATGTTCCATCATTTAGGTGCTTGCTTAAGTCCATAAATGGACATTTTCAACTTGCATACCATATGCTCTTGATTCTTTGCTCTGAAACCTTTCGGTTGCATTATATAGATTTCTTCTTCAAGATTGCCATTAAGAAATGCAGTCTTGACATCCCTTTGCCAAATCTCATAATCATAATGAGCACCAATGGATAAGAGAATTTTGATAGACTTAAGCATGGCTATTGGCGAAAAAGTTTCCTCATAGTCAATACCTTCTTTTTGTGTATACCCTTTCGCCACTAGCCTTGCTTAAAGGTTTCAACCTTTCCATCTATCCCTCTCTTCCTCTTGTAAACCCATTTGCAACTAACAGGTTTAATGTCATTAGGCGCCTTTACAAGATCCCATACTTGATTAGAATACATAGAATCTAATTCAGATTTCATAGCTTTGATCCAATGATATGCATCTATATCTTTCATTGCCTCTTCATAAGTGTAAGGATCAGATTCAGCCTCTTCTGGGATAGCTTCATAAGTTTCTCTCAAACCTATAAATCTTATAGGTGGCTAAACAATTCTCCCACTACGACGAGGCACCTATGTATTAGTCATCTCATGAGTAGAATCTTGTGGTGTATCTAATACAACCACATCATCCCTAGTTTCATCCATTGGTTGTTCAATTACAGGCTCATCTATTTCAGCCAAGACAGCTTTACTTCTAGGATAAAAATTATTCACATAATCATCTTCCAAAAATTTAGCATTGGTGCTAACAAACACTTTGTTATCTTTATGATTATAGAATAAATAACCATTAGTTTCCTTTGTATACCCTAAAAACATGCATACTTCTATTTTTGCTTCCAACTTATCAGACTTCCCTTTCAACACGTGTTGGACATCCCTAAATGTGGAGGTATTTCATACTAGGCTTGCGCCCACTCCACAATTCCATGGATGTGTTGGGAACTGATTTTAATGGAACTAAATTTAAAATATGCATTGCAGTTTTTAGTGCATATCCCTAAAAGGAAATTGGTAAAGTTGAATAACTCATCGTGGACCTAACCATTTCTAAAAGAGTCATGTTCCTTCTCTCGACTATACCATTTTGTTGAGGAGTTTCAGGTGCAGTCAACTGGGATACAATTCCATTTTTGAATTAAGTAATCCTTGAAATCCCCAAGAAGGTATTCGCCACCTTGATCAGATCGAATGACCTTTATGCGCTTACCTAATTGATTCTCAACTTCAGCCCTAAACTATTTGAACTTTTCAAAAGTTTTGGACTTTCATCTCATTAGGTACACATAACCATATCTTGAGTAATCATTCGTAAAAGTGATGAAGTACTCATAACCTCCTTTTGCTTGGGTTGACATAGGGCCACATACATCCATATGAACTAATTCAAGCAACTCTTGGGCTCTTCTACCTTTTGCATTAAAAGGTCTTTTGGTCATTTTACCCTCCAAGCAAGATTCACAAACTGGAAATCCATCAAAGTCCAATGGCTTTAAAAGTCAATCTTTGATCAGTCTTTGAATCCTATTTGAATTAATATGACCCAAACGCAAGTGCCAAGGATATGCATCATTAGTAGAAGGAAACTTTCTCTTTAATGATTTTACATGAGAATTATTATCTAATTCAGAATTGTATAATTCATACTTATCAAGAGTTAAAATATAAAGAGCATCAACAATATTGCCATAACAGATAAACACTTTATCCTTCTTTATTACAACATTGTCTTTTAGGATAACATAATATCCATGTCTACCTAAATAAGTTGCAGAAATTAAATTCCTACGAACATTAGGTACATACAAATAGTCTTTCAATATTAAAACTCTAGAACCAAAACACAAATTAAACACTCCAACAGCTAGTGCTTTATATATTTAATTGCAATTTGTTAATTGCGGAAAAATATATTTAATTGTTGCTTGAGAAAGTTATTTGGTAACACAAATAGTGCTTTATATAAAAGTCCTAGATTTGTATCACTATGAAAACTAAATTTAGAAGATTTTCAAATATTTACCTTTGCCGCACTGAGAACATTATGGTGAATCGTTCATTCTACGTGCACAATTTTTCAAAGAATGTACTATTGGCTAGGAAAGTCACAAAAATTCTATGGAAAGTAGGAAAATTTGAAGTGAGCCGTGGCTTATAAATAAGAAGATGAGATAAAAGTTGAATGATATTCATGATATTAGGTTGGATTTATGTTCATACAGAATTATGTACATTTTTTGAAAATTATTCTTTGAAAATTTGTGCATGTTGAATGCATATTCTTTAAAAAAAAATTGAGCCCATTGAATGTACATAATTGTGAACATTTTTTTTTTGGTTGAAAAATAGTGTACCTTGAATGTACTAAATTGTGTACATATTTTGAAAATTTGTATACATTATACAGAATTATGTACATTCTTTGAAAAATTGTGTACATTGAATATATAAAATTGAAAATTTGTGTTTGTTGAATGTACAAAATTGAAAAAATTATACATTGAATATACAGAATTGTATACATTATTTGAAAATTTGTATACAGTCTTTGACACAATATACCTTGAATGTACCAAATTTGTGTACATTATTTGAAAATTTTAAAATTATGTACTCTAAATATACAAAAGTGTGTAAGTTCCTAGAAAATTTGCATATATTGAATGTACAAAATTGAAAATTTGAATATATTGAATATACAAAATTGTGTAATTTAATTGAAAATTTGTGTACTATATACGAAATTATGTACATTCAAAGAATGCATAGAATTGTCTACATTATTTCCCCCTTTTGGATCAATAATAGTAAATTGCACTACTACATTGCAATTCCTGCAGCCATTTTGTTCACTTTTCTAGCCTTCTTTGCAATTAAATCATACCTTTTCAAACATAAGCATTGCATAAATCCCAAAGCCTTTCCCTCACCATAACCAATTGTTAGCTATGTTCACTAGTTCTTTATTTGATTGGTCTAGTGCATGGGGTTTCATTCTAGAGTTCATAGAGCCGTTACTTTTCCATACATAATAACATTCTGAAATTCTTTATATGTGTCTTGTGTGTACATAAAGTAGTCTTTTTGCAATATAATATTTCTTTACCTATCAAATAATTATAATACTAATAACGCAACTTTCCCAATCCTAAAGTCCAACACTTGCATATGCCAGGTACTTCAAATATGTCCTATGTCATTGTTACATCAACAACTACTGGTGATATTAAAGCAATATTTTGTTTTTGCCATTGTTAAATATGATCAATCAGGATTCCATTGTTTTAAACTTGTAAAAAGGAAGCAAAATTTCAGCTACTGCTAGTTGTTGGGTTTGAGAACAAGCGACCACTATATTCTATCACAAATAGCTATGGAACTAAAGGGTTTTGGTATGGTCAAATAGTGAAAGCACAATAGAACAGAATTGCTTAGCCATCTGAAATCCTCATTTCAGCACATTTTGGAGTTGCTAAGTACTATGGAATGCTCTTAAAGAGTCTCGTCACTACTTGTAACATTGATAACACCTAAAATGTAGACACTCAACGAAAATTTTCCCAAACCTCAATACACATTGCCACCCACAATTACACTTCCACCAATGACCAAACACAGGCACAAACAGCTAAAATAATCCTCTCTCTATATACAACACAAAAACACAGCAGAGCTATTAATATTCGAAACCTCCACATTCTCTCTAATCCCTACTGATGTTAATTTGATTAACTGGTTGTGCAGAAACTAATATTAACACTGACTTAACAATCATTTCCCTTACATTTTTTCAACAACCAGAGAGAGACTTATAGGGGGGAAAAAGGGAAAGGCTTGAAATAAAGCCAATACAGAATGAAATCAAGCAGAAAAAAAAAAAAAAAAAAGATTAATTGTTATTCAGCTTTTTCCCCACAATCCTAATTAATCACATCCACTGTTTGGTTGCTGAGAAAACCTAGGAAAAGAAAAGAAACAAAGAAAAACTAAGCATAGGTGATTCTTTAACTCCAAGGTTGAATTAATTAAAACAGGGTCAAGGACACATGTTCTTAGCAGAAGGCAACCCTAAGCCTATCATTCTCTGCTCAAGCTGTAAATTTGCTTATAAGAAATGAACACTGAAAAGAGAAAACAAAATCAATAAGATTCACTTCAATCAAATGCTTCCAACTGTCAATCCTCAAATGTAATTCAGCTTACTTCACCCATTCGTACTGAGAAATTTCTTGGACTCAAGAGTGGAAACAATTACAACCTTAGTTTCAGCATCAAAAAAATAAACTTACATACAAATTAAGATGTAACAGCTAAAGTTAATTTTCACAATGATGATGGAAAAACTGAAAGTGATATAATAGCCAAAGTTAATTTTCACACTTACTTACCCTCATCAAGTAAAACCAAGCTCTCCATTGAATTAGCCGAGAACCCCACCCATTTGGAATCTTCAATTGCAAGAATGTTCTGATTTCGACTCTCGGGGTCAATTGAAACCAGCCCACTGTCATTCTTAATCAAAAGTTCACCATTGTCAGTGCAACCATAAAAAAGAGATTCCCAAACCCAATCCCTTAATGGCACCAGAAATTTTCTAGTCCAAGAATCGGCCACACCATATTCCTCCATAACCCAAATGTGGCATAAGCAACCCCCGGAATACCCAGATTGAGACGATTATGAGAGAAAACAATAGTAGCCAGCGATCCCTTGAACACCGCAACTTGTTCAAACATCACAATGATTCCATCACGAAAATTACTAGGCATCATTATCTCCCTTGAACACCCAAATATGATATATGATGAAGATTATTGTCAGAACTAGCTAGGCAGAAAATTCCATTACAGAAACCAACAACTACGCTGCTGCTGCACTTGTCAAAAACATTGGGGATTTCAAACCTAGAAATCTGGGTCAATGTGTGGTCGCCGTTATTGCGAAAAACCGTACTCAATTCGTTGGAAGATGAAGTCTTATATAGCAGATAGTAACCAGTGTGAGTGTTCGGGGATTTTGATGATTTGGGTTGGTTTAGGTTGAGCTTGAAGTGTGTGGAAATGAAGGTTGGGTCGGTGATAATGGAGTTAAAAGATTTCGAAACGCAGCTGAATCGGATTAAGGATTTCACTGGTAGACCACCCAGGATGTCTGCCACGGCGTCGTTCGGAACACGCTCGCGAATAGCTTGAGACATCACGTACGGAGGGAGTGTAGGACTGAGTTTAAGACTGTCTGGATTAAGGTTTAGGTTTTTGTTTTTGTCATATATGAAGGGAAAAGAACACGAGGAAAAAAGGGATGATAATCTATGTTATGTAATGTATTATAAAATCAGTTTAAAATACGGTTTATTAAAACAAAAGTGATGCATGTGGCGACGCAGATCAAGAGGTACAATTTTTTGAATTTTGAAATAGATTGTCATGTCAAGGTATGGGTATGTATCTCAACGGCTACAAATACAGAAGAGGAAGAGATTTCAACGATCACTGTGGAAGCCAGCAACGTGTCCAACCTAGGGTAGAGTAGTTTGACGTTCAACGGTCAAAACGGCGAGTGGACCTCTTGGGCCTAAGCCCAAGCATAACTTGAAATTATGACATATGAATAAGTCTATTACCATAAACATTTTTATAATTTTTTTTAGAAGAAGAAAAAAACAATTGAACATTAAGTTGTAACAAACATTTTCACAAAAGTTTTCAAAATTTTGAACATTAAGTGGTGGGAAAAAAATTGATGAGCCCATAATTTCACAACTCATAAATCGTCATGTGAATAAATTGTAACAAAATTATAAAAATAGTTGTAGTACCAAACTTACTCTATAACATCTAGTCTAATTATTAAGGAAATAGAGGAGGTGAGCTTAGAAAATTAATTGTTGATGATTATGACACAAATTCGATCAATCCAAAAAAGGCTTTAAGGTTAGGAAACTAATTGATGAAATACAAAAAAGATGATTCCAATACCAAGACAAAGAGAAAGAACTCCAAAGAGAATATGACATTTGTCTTTATTATATGTAATGTAAATGAATTACTTAACCAACAAAACAAGTGAGTCATGTGTATTGTACGTGACGGAACACATGTCATCTTTCTATTAATTCTTAAAGTCAAATATTTTCCATCAAAAAATTACTACAGAGAAGAGAGGACTTCTTTTGGAGACAAAAGTCAAAAAGTGAAATGGCTCTTATTATTGGGAAATGTTAACGAGTGTCGTTGGGGCATTAGTCAAGAATCCATTTTAAGAAAGTTTTGATATCACTTTTATGGGAAATGAAAAAAACTGTCAAAACATTAATTGCTTTTTTTTCTTTTCCCATAAAAACTTTTTTTAATTGGATTGTTAACCAATTCCCTACGGCACTCGTTAACATAACCCCTTATTGTTTGTATAACTTACTAATAAATAAATAAATGGTTGTGTTAACGAGCACCTTAATAAAGGGTTGTGTTAACGGACACCATAAGGTGCCCGTTAACAACAACTTTTGACTCTTTTTTGGTATAGCTTTTTGTTTTTTGTTTTTTTTTGCAACTTTATGTCATTTTTTTTCAGTGTAGAACCAATTTTGTAGAGAGAAAAAAATATTAAAATAACCAAAAGAACTAATTTTAACTTTTATGTCATTTTCTTTTATTTATTTAATTTTTTATTAAATATGACTCACTTTAGTACAACCTTAACAAGCACCTATACTGCACCTATGTGGTCCTTGTTAACATTTGCCATATAAATTTATACTTGATTAATGGAATATTGAATGATTGAGTTATAAGCAAAAACGCCTCTTGTTTAACTATTCCGTTTGGATACAGCTGAAAACTGAAAACACTGTAGCAAAATAATTTTTAAATGTGTGAATAGTATCGTAGGACCCATTTTTAATGAAAAAATTGCTAAAAAGTAAAATTTGTGGGTCCGAAAAGTCAACAAGTGCGGCTACTGTTCATTGAACAGTAGCCGCACGGTAGCCGCACAGTGCCGCTTTACTCCCTCAAACGCCTTAAAAAAAAAAAAAAAAGAGTCTGAAACGTGAAGTACAAAACGCAAACGTGATTTTATCACTGTCCAAACGCTCACTAGTAGAAATTTTACTTAAATTTCTACAGCATACAAAATTGGAGCAGTTCACGTATTCCTAAATGTGCATGTCAGTAAGCCCATTGATAATTGTCTCACTAAGTAAGCCCAACAGCCATTTTTTTATAAGGCCCAACAGCCTTTTTTTATAAGGCCCAACAGCCATCTTAGATCATTTGCATTGGTTAGCCAAATTTGTGTTGACCGCGTCGATGCAAAGGGTGATCTAGTCGATTGGTCTATTAGTAAATATTATTTGTAATTCCCTTAAATTAACAAATCTTTTTTTCAAGTGTAAGCTTAATTGGGTTAGGAGAAGTCTTAATTCTGCAACTTACACTGCTGCCAAACTTGTTGTTAATTTCAAAAGCCATTTATGTTTTAATAAGCATGAACCTCTAAAAGTTATCCTCAATACTTGTAAAGCTAATTGTATTATTGTTCTCTTTTGTTTGATTAAGGAAATAATAAAGTTCTAGGTTATATTATAAATGTTTTTTTAAAGCTATTTTTTTTCTTGTATTATTTTTTACCTAGCAACTATAATTAATCTAAGCAACAATAAATATATTGCAATCTATTACATTATTTTGTGTATTTTGTTTGTTCATAGTTTGCTAATACTAATTGAATATTATTTTGAAATTACTTAGGTAAATTCCCTTAGACCAGAAAAAAAGACGTATTTAAATAAGCCAAATTTTTTTATTAAATATAAAAAATGAAGTAACTAAATAAGTTAGGTTTATAGTCTTGTCAATTCCAGCATGTTCGAAGGGAGGGGAATAAGTTAGCTCACGCACTAGCTAGAAAAACAGTATCCAAGTACACCCTATTATTGTTTACAGTGTTTTTGCTACAGTGTTTTTAGTTTTTAATTTTCAGTAAAATAAGCAGTATCCAAGTACACCTTATTATTGTTTACTCACAAAAAAATATTAATTGTGTGTCTAATGTACGCTATACTCTATATAATGTATTATAAACCCATTTTAAGCACTTTTTACTAAATCGAAAGTGATACACGTGGCGACACAAATCAAGAGGTACAATTTTTTGAATTTTGAAATAGATTGCCACGTCAAGGTACGTGTATGTATCTCAACGGCTAAAATACAGAAGAGAAAGAGATTTCAACGGTCACTATGGAAACCAGCAATGTGTCCAACCCAAGGCAGGGTAGTTTGATGTTCAACGATCAAAACAACAAGTGGGCCTCTTGGGCCTAAACCCAAGCATAACCTGAAATTATGACATATGAATAAGTCTATAGACATAAACATTTTTATATATATTATATATATATATATATATATTTTTTGAGAAGAAGAAAAAAAAATTGAACATTAAGGGCCCGTTTGGTCATAGAGTTCAAAAATTGTTGTTTAAAAAGATGTAAAAACTGTGGTTTAAAAAGTGTTGTTGGAAAACGTGTTTTTAGTGTTTATAAAACAAAAAAAGTGTGTTTGGTATCATGGTTTAAATAACATGTTTCAATGTTCAAAAAACATAAATATGTGTTTAGTATGTATGTGTTGGATTGTAAAAAAAAAACTGACCAAAGTACGAAATAAACATTTTTTAAATCAGGAGAGAGAATACATCATATCCCCGTTGCTCCTCTCTTTCCTTATTTATCCCTTCTCTTCCTTGAGAGCAGAAACCAAACCCACGCACAGTCCTCATCTCCATCGACGCCTCAAAAGATCCACGGCTGGGCTTCACGTTCCTCGAATCTCATCTCCACTGTCAGAACTCCAAGACCCAGCAACTAATCGAGCTTTTGTCGCCGCCGACCCATCACTCCAAGATCCAAGTTCGAATCTCACTTTCACCTTGCTTGTCAATGGGTTTTTGTCTAAAGACTGAACAGTTCCTTCTTCACTCACAGATTTCTTACTTTTTTGTTTTTTGTTTTTTTGTTTTTGTTTTCCTCACCAATTGGGAAAACCCATTTTTCTGTTCTTAGTTTGCTGTTGAAACGATATTTGATTTACAATCCAAACATACACACCCTACATTCTCGAAATCTTTTAGGTACATTCTCGAAATCTTTTACTGTTGAAACAATATTTGATTTACAACCCATTCGATTTTTCATTTTTCTTAACACTCTGTTTGGTTGCCGAGAAAGCGTCGGAAGATTAAATTAAAATAAAAAATAAAAAAAAGCCTAACAAATCTTCTGACCTCTAAATTAATAATTTCTTGTGGTTTTTCCTAGGGTTTCTCAACTACCAAACTCCAATGTTGCTTGCTTACTGTTTGAAATTTGAGGGTCTTTTGAATGTGATTTTTAAGCTAATATGAAATTCTCCGTAGCTGATTATTAGTTTCATTAGTGATTTTTTACTGTTAATTTTAGTTGATTGGGTTTAGTTTAATTATTCATGAATTTAAGCTTGGTGAATTTGATGATTTTGTGGTAGGTTTAACTGAATTTTGTTGAATTCAATTTGGATATGATGGATATAATGTGGTGTTGTTGAGGCAAATTCCTCAATTATAGTGATCAAAAGAAAGGTTTTGTGAGGTTTAGGAGTACTTTTGGTTTTCTATGTTCTGGTTCTGTGAATGATGGTTTCCTAATTCAAAATTTTGAAAGTTTGTATTAATCTTGCATTGAAAATTGAAAACAATTATAGGAAATTGCATAGCCATAAGGTCTGCTTGGATATGTTGCTATAGTTTTTGTTGCACGAATTGATAGCATGTTCAAATGGTTGTTTAATAGTGTTGATTACGTTTTGTAATGTGTAAGTGAGTAGGTTTGTGGCTTCTTCTTGCAAATGATAGACACAATGCATAAGGATATTGACGATGGCCTTCGGTTCCGAAATTCCAACTATTTTTGTGGCTTGAGAGCAAGCATGAGGATTTCGGATAAGCAAAATGAGAACCGGTACAGGCTTTTCCAATGTTGCCCAAAGGACGCATGTGGGTTTTTTCAATGGTGTATTCCCTTGAAGACGCCATTGTCATATGCTAAGGATTTCCAACAACTACAAGAAGAGTTGTGTGTATTGTGAGAGGAATTGAGGGTCATGCATGACAAGGTCCACCCTTTAGACCAGACAAAAAAAAATGGTCAAGATTATGTTCATTGGATGGTGTTTGTTATGCACCGCGCTTGCACTATTGCTAACTATGACAATAGTGTAAACCAAACTATTATGATGATGTGTTCGTTCTTGCTGTGACCATATTATCTTATTATGTACTATCGACTCCTCATGAACTTGATGTGTTGTGTACTATTTTTGGACAAATCTTGAGTCATCCATTTTGCTAGTGCTAGGTATATGTATGGGGCTGACTCTTGCCTCCTACAATAGTATATTATTGGCTTAATAGTATTTTTACAATAGTATGTTATTGGATTAATAGTTAGTATGAATGCTCCAATTTTCATTGACCTTTTGCTTGAAGTTGAAAATGTTTTATATTCCCTTGAAATTGATGTTTTAGCAAATTATGCACAACAGATTTAGAGTTAGTTAGGGAGTAACAAATTGTAGTTTGTTAGGAGGGAATCCAATGCGTACAACTAAGATTATAGAGCTATATATAGATAGCTCTCTTGTATTCTCTCGGACATAGTGGAATTGCAAAGTTTTTATGCGATTTATTTTAACAATTCAACCAAACTATCTTGGCAACTTAGATTGCTAACCTGTTAGAATACTGTGGGATAGGCATTGGATTATGAGGTTTAGTGCTATTTGTTGTGGAACACTAGGCATGTTAGCAATCTAAGTTGCCAAGATAGTTAGTTGACTTATTATGTAGTCTGTAGTCCTAAATGACTCAATGATACTTTCTATCTTTATTTTCCCATACTTTATTCCTTTTTGGTGTGGGGAGCCATTGCTTATGACAGTATTTTGTATACTTTAAATTGCATCTGGTTTGTTTCTCATCTTTTATTAGAAAACTGCATGTGGTTTGGTTGGGGGGTTGTTTAAGTTGCTGTTATAGTATGGGCAGAAATACACAATTGAGTGCATGTTATTGGCGTAGGATAGGACTTGTATTTTAAAGTTGCATTTTATATCAAAACTGAAAATTTTGAGTCAGCGTATTGTATTGTTGTATCTATTGATGGATACATTTTGGGATTTTCTAGGTGGTGGAAAACTTTGAAAATAAACTTGTGTGCTTTGTTTACAAACGAGACTTATTTATATGCATAGATGAGCCTAAAAATTTGTACTTGTTTGTGGCCTATACAACACGAATTATTTGAAATGTACTAGTAATCGCAGAGAATATCTTGCTATAAAATTGGGAAGTATGCTAAATTACATGTGTGTTTGGCTTGCTTGGCTAGGTATCTGCTTGTCTCTTTGCAGATTGATTGCGAAGAAAACTACTAAACTACTAGTATAAATACATTTCCAAAGCTGAACTCATCCCAACACTCATCATAATATACCAAACACAAGAACTAGTTTACCATCATATAAAACATGAGGAAATGACAAAAACAAAAATAAAATTGTTCCCAGTGATGACAACTGTTTCAAAGACCAACCAAAAAATAGCGGATTCTGTTTTGAATATGAACTAAGAAGTAAGGAAAACAAGCCAACAATGTCAACAACAATTACAATTCCATGTTATCCACATTTACAATCTATTCCCAAAAATCTCAATCACGGTTGCCTGTTTAATCTGCCCACATAGCAGTAGTTATCGCATCACGATACTTCGACATCACTCGTTGTGCCCAAGCATTAAAAGCTTCTTCAGTGCCCCTACTACCTACACGTGCAGCTCCCACTATGCTTGTGTCGCTGTTACGCACAAATGATCCTTCCCACACATGGAACATTTCATCCGCCCGGTTATACATGCGGATAAAGTTGTGCAATGCACAGTAAGCAGTCACAATCAGCCGTTGTCTATAGATGGAGAAGGAGTGCATTTCAATTAGGATCGGGAACCTCGCCTTCAACACGCCAAAACATCGTTCAATCACCATCCGCAATGACGAATGCCTATAATTGAACAACTCTTGTGGGGTAGTAGGCTGCTGATTCGCACCCCGAAACTCCTGGGCATGGTAGTGTGCGGATTTGTGTGGAGGGAGGAATGTACTACCTATTGCGTACCCTGAGTCAACGAGGTAATATGATCCTGCAATAAGAGTGATAGCCATTGGCAATTAATATTACCCAACATAATTATTTTTAAGTGACAATAAAGTAAAAATTGCAAAATGATCACCATACAGCCACTAAGACCCAAGTGGCAAAAGACAGCTTTTGATGGTTCCTTATTACCAATGACAGATTCAAAGTAAATAGTATAGGATGAAATGTTAGTAGCTTTCGATAGGTTAGTACAGTAAAATAATCTGCTAAACTCATCATTCGATAGTTCTTAATGATCCAACTTACTAAGTCCATTGAGCTAGTTTAGAGCAAAATAACTTTAAATAGCTTTCAATGGATAATGCAAAAGTAGAAGTATCATTACTTTAATCAAGTCATAAACCAGCAAAACTTCAATCACGAAACTCCACTACCACAATGTAGATTCTGGAAAAATCAATAAAAATACATAGAAACATAGTTACCATTTATAGAAGTGATGATGCAAATACAAAATCTAAATTCATAAACTACAAATAAAGATAAAGTTAATAAAGAGGTAAGAAACTTTAATTATTCAGCTCAAATAAGGGAACCATCTCTGGTAATCCACATTTCAAATCCAACTGAATTACTTGAAATAAGTTCAAATAAAAAAGTGGATAACAAGTGGCTAAAACACACAGTTATTATTGATCAGAGTGCTTACCAAAAATACTCAATAGTTCTCAATCCCAAAGAACAAATCCAAAACCAAATGCACCAAATTTTTTTTTTACCTCTAGGCGGCCAAGGGAACTCATACTCGGCATGTCCAAGTGTGTCCTGCATGACTCATGAATCATTTGCACTCCCTTCCCATCCAGAATGCACATGCATAAACCGCATGTCAAAGTTGTATGCACACATCATATTTTGAGTGATGTCACTCCGTCTATCTCTAAATGCGGTGGTCCTATCGAATGGGGTAGAAACATTTATGTGCATCCCATCGATGGCCTCCACACATTTCTGTTAAAAAAATAGGTAGCTCTAATTAGGTACATTCAACTTATGTGCAATCAAATCTCTTTCACACTTCATATTGTTTTCTTTCTATTCTTTATTACAAATCTTTCACATATTAATGAATCCAAGTGATAATTTATCTAAGAACTAAAAAAAGAAAAATCAAAGCATACCTCAAACCATGGGTAATATTTCTTATTCCCTCAAAGTGAATGAGGAAGCTCAGCTGCATCAGCGTCGGGCCGGATGATGAGACATCCCAAAGCATGGATAGCACGCAAGGCATGCCAGAACTGCCTTTGAATGGTCTCAAGAGAATGTTGGAAGCGGTTGGCAGTTAGTCGGTAGTCAGCGTTGTGTCCGACAATAAATAGCACTGTCCCAATGGCCTCCTCAACTGAACAATACTAGTGTCCTCCTCTAATAGGTGCAGCCGCTTCAACTCATTACACAAGTGCCTAAAAATGGTCTTGTCCATGCGGAATATGTCGTAACACACTTGGGGATTTCTTTCTAGTACTTCAATCACATATGACCTCCCACTTAGAATACTAGTGCACATAGGTCGCTTCATGTAGTACTTTTGCACGTACTCTATACATAGCTAAACGTAGGCTGTGGCAATCTCAAGCTCCACCTCATTATCATACTCGTCTGAATCGGGGTCAGTCGTGACTGAATCACGGTCTGAATCGGTATCGGCCATAACTAAATCACACCTATGGGCAGCCAATAAGTTCACATTAGCCATTATAAAAAAGTACATATATATATTGCTATATGTGTATTTATATATATATTGTTGTATGTATATATATATATATATAAATGAGTATATATGGATATATGTATATATAAGTGAGTCTATATGTTGCTGGAAGCACTGTATATATATATATATATATATATATATATATATATAGATGTTACTGTGTGTACCACAAAAATTTCGTAAAGAACACATCAGATTTTCTAAAATATATATATGTCACCAAACAAAGCAATTCATAGAAGAGACGACAACCACAAAACATATTTTTTACATAAGTAGCATAGATGTCCAAAGTATTCAACATAATAAAGGAAGGAAGCATGCAAACATTGTCCAAAATATTAACATAATACAGACTTTGCCTATTCACATTAATACAAAATAAGAGTACTAATTAACTTCCTAGGCTATCTAAACAGCGCACACCATCAACCACCCCCACCACTCCTGCAGTCCACCCCCAACAAACTCAATCCAAGCTCTTCTTCTATCGATCGTCATAGCAAAAAAAGCGACTCTACTCTTGGGGTTATGAAGCTCCTACGCGACCTTGCAATATGTGACATGATCCATATCAGTGTACTGGTTGAGCAGTGTTACAACTTGTGTAATTGACTCAGTGTCACCCCCAACACTAGACTCTCTGGTGTCAGTGGACTTTCTCCCCCTCCGATTCCTCATGTCAGTAAACCCCCAAATTGCCTCAGTCATGGTTTCAAGGGAGTGCCCTTTCTTTCTTTTTCCACTTGAATGAGACGGTTCAGCTGGCTGCATTTCAGCTCGCCTTCGGCTTTGGGCTTCACTCGATGTAGGCAACTTCTCCACATCGTCCACACTATCGGTGTTGACATTGACATGTACCCTCGATGATAGGAAGGCTGCATCCAGCTCTCTCTCTTCGTCACTGTTGGTGGGAGTTGGTTGGGCAGATGATATTTAAAGGAAACCCGTGGCTGTGTTTGAATTGAAAAGCCTGCCCAACAGCTCGTAGTGTTGCAGCACCTTTTTTTTGAAGTCCTTGAATTTATGATTGATTTATTAACAACCATATATATTGGGTTAGATGACTTATTCATATAAAACCCAATACAAATCAAATGGGTAATTATAAGAACCCTATAATAACCATCCACTCTTAGATACCAAAAAACAGAAAGAGTAACATCATTTCATCAAAATTTAATTGTATACCAAAATCACATATATATTGTACAGTAATAAACCCCTTAGATTAGATTTTATTCCATTTCTAAAAGCATCATTTTGAGAAAATGCTACAAAAAAACTATTTCAGCACACTATTTATTAATACACCATTTAATAAACCCCATATTCTTGATATGCAGGGAAAGGTAAACAAAGATCTAGCAAACTGCTTTTCTGATATGTATACACTTACAACATAGTGATGGTCCATATAAACATTTTTGTTTTTGATTTTCTTCTCTTTTTTAGTTGTGAATACATTCAGTGTTTAAAAGATGGGTCATGCTATTATGAACACAAGGTATATTTCAGCATCATTTTAATTACAACCATAAACCATGCATATAGCAAATTGTAATAAATTTTGTTTGGAGTATATTAAAGGACTTACCGCAATTGCAGCAGCCCATGCTTCCTCACTGTTTGTCACTATATTTGCAATGGGGTCCCATCCCATTCTTGTATGTTCGATGAGCTGGGAGAATGCGGCGTCGACCTTTCATTTGTTGATATTTTTGTGTAAGTTGTGTCTTGTTGTAATTTTTATTCGTGAGTTTGTTAAACTCATTCATAACGACTGTCCAAGTTCTAGTCTTGAACTGGCCTTGGGGCATATTCCCTTTAGCATCATTTTCTAACAATACATCAATGAAATGCTTCTCGACTACGAAAGGCCACAGCTTCCCATCCTCAGCATCAGTTGTTCTCTCTTCCATCTAAATAAATTTTGGTATACTTACATAGACTCGTCATTTGAAATTGTATGATACAGATTAAAAAACATTAACTTCCTACTCACTAAAAGTACCAAGCAACAGGCATATAAGAGAAACTAAGGTCTAAATCTGGAAATTTTAAGATAGATTTTCTGAATTTTAATATAAGCAAGGCCAAGGACCATAAATGATCATATATGATAACTGAACCCAATAATTTAATGGCTGCAAGGTTGCTAACAAAGAAGATTAACAAGAATTTGCACATTTGAAGAACATATAAAAAGTCTAGTAATTATAATGGAGTAGTACATACATAAATTACATATCAACAACAATCATTTCTTAGTAACTCATATCAACAACAATCGTTATTATAATTCCTTGGCAGGACTTATGTTATTTAATCTTATTGTAAATAAAAGCTAAGATTATTCGCTCCACAGTTTTAACTTACAGATAGTTTAGTGTATTATTAGTGTAATTAAAGGAGAAACTCTTCTGACTACATAAAAGGAAGTCTTTAGTTTGAAAATACACGGCCCAATGATGCAAATTAGAAGGAAAAAACTTGCTGGGAAAAAAAGAAACTGGTATTTAAAGCATCTTTATCCATACATCTACTTACTCTTTGTTGGGATAATGGCCAGCCTTACTGCTTATTTTTTCAGGAAAAAATAAGGGGGAGGGGGGAGGTAAGAAAAGATACATGTTTACAGTTTACAATTACACTTACACCTACTGATCTCAAGGATTTAAAGGTAACAACACAGAGGCCACCAAATGAAGACAAAATGCATGACCTAGGTACAAAATTATAACAGAACAAGCAAACAAATGATTCACTACCTGCGAAATCATAACAATTTACATTTAGGCAGACCTACCAGTAAGGGAACACGGTGAGAGGAGGAAGCAGAGGAGGGCATTGATGCTTTGTATAGCACGAGAGAGGTGGAGGAGGATGAGGATGAGGCTTCCATCTAAATGATGATGTGGGACTATAGAAGCCCTAAGCTGAATTAATGTCAACTGATCTGAGTTAGATTGGGATGTGAAAGAAAGCTACAACAAGAAATTAAGAAAATTACAAATATTTACCTGACCAAGCCATTCGCACTGTGTGAGTCTGGCTTTTGGTTAGCACCAAAGCTTTGTCGGTGAGGGTGGGATCTCTATGAGGATTAGGGGCAGTTGGGCATGGAATTATGATTCTGAGCAAGGGTTTAATGTGATTGACTGAGGTTGGTGATGCGGTGTAAGCTGAGTGTGTAGAAGACGCTTTTGGATGGGTCAGTGAGGATTTAATGGTGCTAGGTCGGTGAGGGGAGTTATGGAGGTGGGTGAGATTAATGCCGCTAGGTTGCTCTGACTATGTGGGTGAGATGAGATCTTGGTACCAGGTGTAGATGGATTCGACGTGAAGAGATGAGAGGAAGAGAGGAGACAATACTTGAAAAAAAGCTGACCAGGTGGGCCTATAATAGTGTTCAAAATAATTACACAATTGCCACTGAATACTAGTGTTTGTTGTTTAAAAACATGCCGGAGGTGATTTCAAAACCATCATTTTAAACATGCGTTTTTGAACAATGTTTTCCAAACAACCCTGAATAGGAATGGTCCACCAAACACGTTTTTTTTTTTTGGACACTAGTGTTTAATGTTTAAACATTGAACACTAGTGTTTAATGTTTAAACATTGAACACTAATGTTTAAAATAGGTGACCAAACAGCCTCAAAGTTGTGACAAACATTTTCACAAATGTTTTCAAAATTTTGATTATTAAGCGGTGGAAAAAAAAAATTGGTGAGTCCATAATTTCACAACTCACAAATCATCACGTGAATAAGTTATGACAAAATTGTGGAAATAATTGTAGTACCAAACTTACGCTATAATATTTAGTCTAATTATTAAGGAAATAGAGAAGGTGAACTTAGAAAATCAATTGTTGATGATGATGACACAAATTGGATTAATCCAAAAAAGGCTTTAATGTTAGGGAACTAATTGATGAAATACAAAAAAGATGATTCCAATACCAAGACAAAGAGAAAGAACTCCAAAGAGAATATGACATTTGTTTTTATTATATTTAATGTACATGAATCAATTAACCAACCAAACAAATGAGTCATGTATATTGTACATGACAGGACACATGTCATCTTTCTATTGGTTATTAAAGTCAAACATTTTCCATCAAAAAATTATTGTAGAGAAGAGAGGACTTTTTTTGGAGACAAAAGTCAAAAAGTGAAATGGCTCTTATTATTTGTGTAACTTACTAATAAATAAATAAAGGATTGTGTTAAAAGGCACCCTGAGGTGCCCATTAATAGCAACTTTTGATTTTTTTTGGTACAACTTTTTATTTTTTCCTGTAACTTTATGTCATTTTTTATAGTGTGGAACCAACTTTGTAAAGAGAAAAAAAATATTAAAATAACCAAAAGAACTAGTTTTAACTTTTATGTCGTTTTCTTTTATTTATTTAATTTTTTATTAAATATTAACATTTGTCATATAAATTTTAACTTATTTAATGGAATATTGATTGATTGAGTTATGAGCAAAGACTCCTCTTGTTTAACTATTCTGTTTCTTCTTCTAGAACAACATAAAATCGTATATTTAGTCAAAATTTTACTTAAATTTCTACGGCATACCAAAAAAAAAAAAAAATTTGGAGTAGTTCACGTATTCCTAAATGTGCATGTCGCTAAGCTCATTGATAATTGTCTCACTAAGGTAAGCCCAACATCCATTTTTTTATAAGGCCCAACAGCCATCTTAGATCATTTGCATTGGTTTACCCAAATTTGTGTTGACACTTGACAGCCTCGATGCAAAGGGTGATCTAGTCGATTGGTCTATTAGTAAATATTATTTGTAATTCCCTTAAATTAACAAACCTTTTTTTCAAGTGTAAGCTTAATTGGGTTAGGAGAAGTCTTAATTCTGCAACTTACACTGCTGCCAAACTTGTTGTTAAGTTCAAAAGCCATATATGTTTTAATAAGCATGAACCTGTAAACGTTATACTCAATACTTGTAAAGCTGATTGTATTATTATTCTCTTTTGTTTGATTAAGGAAATAATAAAGTTCTAGGTTATATTATAATTTTTTTTTAAAAGCTGATTTTTTTTCTTGTATTATTTTTTACCTAGCAACTATAATTAATCTAAGCAACAATAAATATATTACAATCTATTAAAAAACAATTATTTTGTGTATTTTGTTTGTTCATAGTTTGCTAATACTAACTGAATATTATTTTGAAATTACTTAGGTAAATTCCCTTAGACCAGAAAAGAAGATGTATATTTAAAAAATCTTCTCTTCTTTTTTTATATATGTGTCAAAAATACTTAGTATTTAAAAAAAAAAAACTAATTTTTTTTATTAAATATAAAAAATGGAGTAACTAAATAAGTTAGGTGACGTGACCATTTAAAAAAAAAAAAAAGCCGCCAACTTCTCTTTGACCATTGAAAAATGAAAAAGCCGCCACTGTCTGTTACTCGTCCACGTAAAAAAAAAAACAACCACTCCCTCAGACCCTCTCAACTCACTCTCTCTCTCTCTCTCTCTCATCACCGAGACAAGAGAAAATCTGCCATATTCTCTTGTCTCGGTGGTTGTACTTTGTTCACTCTTCCTCCTTTTTTTTTAATTCTCTTCACCTGAGTCAGAGTTTCCTCTGTTTTCTCTGCCTCCAAAAAATGCAATTCAAAACCCTAACATCTCACAGCACTAGTCCTCTCTTCCAAAACCCAACCTTCTTCTTCAACAAACTACCACAACCACCACCACCACCACCTCGCTTTCCCATCCCTCTCTTCCCTTCTAATCTGTCACTCATTTCGACGCCGAAAAAAGGCTTTCGGAATCGGATAGTAACTGCTTCTTGCATTAGCAATAACAGAGAACCAATCGACAATGATAACAACGGTCCCCGCGAAATTGAAAACGGCAGTGATATTGCCTCTGTTTCGGAGATTAAGGTATCGGAAATGGAGAGTCAGAGTATATGGCAGCAAATGAAGGAGATTGTGATGTTTACTGGGCCCGCCACTGCGCTTTGGATTTGCGGACCGTTGATGAGTCTCATTGACACCGCCGTTATTGGTCAGGGTAGCTCCATTGAGCTCGCTGCTTTAGGTATTATTCTCTCTCTTAATTTTCTAAGCTTCACTTAACAAATAAGCAAAAAATAAGAGCCGTTTGGTAACGTTGTTTAAGTTTTATGAAAAAATACGTGTTGATAAAAAAAAATGTGAAAATATGTGCAGTAGTGTTTAAACTGTAACCAAACCGGGCCTAAGTGTTTGGCAACAGCTTTTGCTTTTGGTTTTTTAAGTTTATTTGTAGAGCTTCATTTAAAACTACATGCTTTGACCAAATGAAGCTTTCAGTAAAATGGGTATATATAAACTTCGGATCCTCTTCATTTCCAAAACTGTCAATTTCGTCAATTTCATGGTTTAGATTTTATTTGTCTGAATCTAACACAGTATTTTGTCACGTCATTTAAAGTTTTAAATAAAGTGACGGACTATACACTTTCAGATTGGTAAAATCTAATATGAACAATAAAATAGGCCAAATGGACAATATTTGTAATTGAGTGGATCCTGTTTCTATTTCATTTGGTTTTACTTAAGTCTCACTTTTTATACTAACAACTGTGCTTTTAAGTTCTACCCACTTTCAACATATAAGCAAACTCGCTTGTGTCATGTCATTTATATTTAAAGGAAATATTTATTAAATTTTTTTGAGCTTTTTAGAAGTTATGAAGTTCAAATTATAAAAAACTTTCACTTGAAAAAAAGAAATTCAACTTAAGCATGCATACTGTAATTAGGTTGGTCTAATTTTCCGTGTGTGTGAGTGCTTGCAGCTTCGTGCTCACATTTTTTTATGCTTTTATGGGGGTTGTGAAATTTCTGAGTTGAATGATGGTTTTATTTGATTGTGAATTTGGAATGACAGGGCCGGCAACAGTTGTATGTGATTATTTGAGTTATTCATTCATGTTCCTCTCAATTGCTACTTCGAATATGGTTGCTACTGCACTTGCCAGACAGGTTAGTTTCTTAAAGAGGTGAAAGGATTTTTTGCATTTATGGTGGGAGAATTATAGGCGTGTTACTTTTCTTTTCTTTTTTTACTGTGAACTTTGTGGTGTTGGATATTATTTTATATTAATCAGTTTCTCTTTGATTTTCAATTTTGCACATCGCATTTTTTGACAAGATGTCATTGGTGCAGGATAAAAAAGAAGTGCAGCATCACATATCTATCTTGCTCTTTGTTGGATTGACTTGTGGCTGCTTGATGCTTTTGTTTACAAGATTCTTCGGTTCATGGGTATTAACTGGTAATAAAAATTGGAGCAACTTTTGACTTATAAAAAAGGGAAAATAAATTAAAAAAAAAAAAAAAAAAAACAGAAGAAGAATATTGGGGCATCTTTTGGTTATTACTTATATTAATGAAAAGTTCATTGTTCTATTGTCTTTGGGTGTTCAGTTGATTGATAACTTTTCACCAACATATATACCATCTAAATGGACAAAATCCAATGACTGATGAATTGCCTATTTTTGCCTTTTCAGCTTTTACTGGGTCAAAGAATGCACATCTCATACCTGCAGCAAACACATATGTTCAGGTTCAATTTCTTTTTAAGTCCTTCATGTGTTCTTAAAATAATTTCTGGATTTTCAGCTACTCCTTTTGTGCAGATTTTCTCGCTTTAGTACTGCTAAACCATAAAACAGAGCTATATAAGAAAAAGGAGCAATAAAAGGTAAATATAAATAACATATAAAACCCTTTTTTTTTTGCTCTGAAAACCATCTCCTTTGAAAGTTAGATATACTTGAGAATGATCTTCTATTGTAAACCTTGAGTATACTTGTCAGTTGTCAAGATGGTGTTAACTGAAGTATTGGCATGCAGTATTTTTTTTGTCTTTGCTGACTGCCCTCGGCTGTTCATATGATCTGCTGCTGAATTTTGCATGTGAAATTTTTTTTTTCACGAGAACAAATACCTGTTGGAAGATTCTGGCTGCATTTCTGCAAAATTTAATGTTCTACTCCACTTAATTTGTTTATATGATCTTTTGTGATACTAGATTCGAGGCTTAGCATGGCCTGCACTTCTTGTTGGATGGGTTGCTCAGAGTGCAAGGTGATAATGTGCTTTATCTCTGTTTGTTTTCTACCGAATGAGGTCATATGCCTTACCTGGTTTTTTATACTTGATCTTGACCTGGTGGTACATTTATTTGTTAACTATATTAGAACTACTATACAAGTTTTGTTAGTTCTGAAATGCCTTATTTGGTTCTATTTGCATCCTTTTGAACGCCTTATTCAGTGCTATAAGCATCCTTTTTCCAACAAAGTCTTCTAACAATGATTAATTATGTTTCATTTGTGTTTGTAAGATGTTGGGAAACTTGGTGTTTGATGGTGATACAGTTCAATTTGCTCATCTCTAATCAGATATTAGCCTGCTTGATGAAATTGGGAATGTTTGCTGCCTCATTAAGTTTGTGTCTGATATTCTCTTTTCGTTTCCCAGTCTTGGCATGAAAGATTCCTGGGGACCTTTGAAGGCTTTGGCGGTGGCTAGTGTTGTAAATGGCATTGGTGATATAGTCCTGTGCTGTTTCTTGGGATATGGTATTGCTGGTGCAGCATGGGCTACAATGGCCTCCCAGGTGTGCTGAATGAAAAATTATATATTATTTTGTTTGGGTTAAATATTATTTATCCTATGCTGTTATTGATGAATTCTCATTGCAGCCAAGCAGATATGCACTTGCTTTCTTTTTATATTGCTACTCACCTGCACTCATTCTAGGTTATTGCAGGATATATGATGATTGAAGCTCTGAACAAGAAAGGGTACAATGCATTTTCCATCTCTGTTCCATCACCTGATGAACTTCTGACAGTACTTGGGCTTGCTGCTCCGGTGTTTTTAACAATGATGTCTAAGGTTACATTATATTGTATTACTCAATTCTGTAGTTGTATCTGGTCTCATGTGATCATCTCTTTGTATCTGAGATATTGTAATTTTTTAGGTGGCTTTCTTCTCCCTCCTCACATATTTTGCCGCATCTCTGGGCACCTACTCCATGGCCGCTCATCAAGTTAGTTTTGCCCACACTTGAGTTCTAAATACTATCTTCCCTTCTTTGACTTCCTTTATGTAAAAAACTGATTGTCATTTGCATTGACAAATAACCCTTTACTCTAGGTCATGTTTCAAACATTCCTCACATGTACAGTATGGGGTGAACCTTTAGCTCAAACCGCTCAGTCATTTATGCCTGAGTTAATATATGGATTTCATCGAAGTTTGGAAAAGGTTAGCAATTTTTTGTTTTCTGTTTTTAATGATGCTACAGTCTTCTAAGTTCTTGGTTGTAGTGTTACTGCACAATCATGTTTTATCTAACATCTTGTTGATGAATGATTCATTTAAGGTCCCCATCTCTTGATTCTCTCCCTCTCTCTCTCTCTCTCTCTATCTATATATACACACACACACACACACACACACACACACACACACACATATATATACATAATAATTTATAGTTATTTTTGTTTGTTGAAAGTATTCTGAGTGGTTAGTTAAATCAAACAGGCTCGAATGTTGCTAAAATCACTAGTCATCATTGGAGCAATACTTGGATTGCTATTGGGGGTTGTAGGAACATCTGTTCCTTGGTTGTTCCCCAGAATATTTACACAGGATCAGAATGTCATACATGAGGTTAGTTCTTGCCTTTTGAGTTTGTCTGTTATGAGTAGTATCAATATTTTTATGGGTCTTTTGAACTTTTTTGCTTTTGGCCTAATTATGTTGTATTAAATGGGTTGTGACAAGTGCTTTTATGCTGACTATTCATCTTTTTTAGTGATATTTCATACATGGATTTCTATCATTTCAAAAAGTATTATAACAGAAATAAATCTGAGAAAGCTAAAATTACCATTGCTCTCACACCTGGACAGTTTATCAGGTCTGTGTTGTTTCATTGGTATTTCATGTTTTTTACCTTAATTTTGACTAACATTATATATAATCTTATTTAAGTTCTGAGTTAAAGGTAGAGGAAATTAATTTAAGGTGCAGATATTCTGAGGAAAACATATACTCTTTCAAATTTTTTTGCAGATGGTCAAGTATGTTTCATCTGATTCTTGTTAACGTTTAATCTTGTATCCTTGCAGATGCACCAAGTTCTTATTCCATTCTTCATGGCATTAGCTGTCACACCCCCAACTCTCAGCCTTGAGGGAACATTGCTGGTATGCTTGGTTTTACTTTAATGTGAACTTCGTTGTGTTTTTCTTATGAGTCATTTGCTTATTTTTGGACCATAGCTTGCTGAAACTAGATATAAGAGTCATGTCTATTTAAGGTGCCAGTTGAGGTATCCACTCCGGTCTCTGTTTATCTTTTAGTGGTGCTATGCCGAGTATTGTGGAGTTTGTTCAAAACATGGGGATGAAATAGAAGGCTCTCTTTAAAGACTTGGTTTTTTCTCCTGCTTTCTCCTAATTACAGTAGTTGCCTGAATTATACGGTCACAAAAAGGTCTAATGTATACCCCCCTTGTGTATATTCATGATATCTTAAAGCTTTGTGGATCAATGGTATTGCCTAATCCTCCCATAGAGGAGAACTTGGGTTCAATCCCTTTCCCTCACTTGTTTTTAAGCCCAAAAAAAGGGCCTGCACTATAGGATCAAAGAATTCCCCGCAGCCCCGAACAAAGCACAGGGTTCTTTGCAGTTTGCGCATGATTTGGCCACTTGGTGTTCACTGTTGGCTACTTATTTACTATATTTCCTCTTTCCAACTATTAAATGGTTGCATATGTGGGACAAGGTGGGCATACACAATAATGCTTTTCCCCTATCTTATACTCATAAAGTGTTTCTATCACAAATAAATAAATTCTTCACCAGAAATAAGTCATGAGTGTTGTTACCCTTATATCATGGTCTCCTTTTGTTTTTGGAAACATCTATACCACCGGAATATGTTTAACCACCATTAATTTGGTTGCGTTTCCTGCTCAATGAATTACATAATATAGCTGAATTTAGGGAATCTTGTTGTAATTCCCGATTATAGCAAGAAAGCCCTAGCCCACATTATCATGGTTTTGTGATGCATAATTTCCCCAACACCATGCCAGGCCTGAAATGTGAGCCTAGACCTGCTAATGAAAATGGCTCTGCTGGGATGGAGGCCCCATTCAATTCATGATCAAATGCATTTTACTATGGTGAAGTTACTTGCATAAGATATGCACAATCTCTAACATTGAAGTGTCTGTATTCCTTCCCCCTCTCCTCGCCTTGGGGCTAAAAGTCACTTGTCAAATTATAAATAAAGTGTGCTCTTTCTGCAGGCTGGACGGGATCTTAAATTTCTTAGTTTGTCAATGAGCGGATGCTTTTCTGTAGCTTCACTTGTACTATTGGTACAGATCTGTTTCTTGCTCTTCTGGTGTCCTTTTTACATGTTCTTTAGCTCACAATGCATTAACAAGTCCCTCCTATCTTTCTTTTCCCCAGCTTGTGACCAGTAGGGGATATGGTCTGACAGGCTATTGGTTCGTTCTTATTGGATTTCAATGGGTAAGAGTTAATCCCCTGCTTGCATATGTGTAATACTATCTAATTGAACTTCTTTGACTACATACAATTTTTGTTTTCCAGGCTCGGTTTTTCCTCTCACTTCGGCGCCTTCTGTCTCCCAATGGCATGCTTTACTCTGAAGATTTGGATCAGGGCAAATTGGAAAAGCTGAGGGCTGCTTAGTTTAGGAATCCACATGAACAAAATGGTAAATAAATTTGGCAGGAATCAAATTCATGGTTCTAGCCTACAGAATTTACAAATTATAAAAAAACATTGACATTACATTATATCTTTTCTAGGCAAAGATAAATTGTGATTCTGTGCTCAATGAGGCTAAAATCAGAAGAAATGTACGGCCTCAAACTGTGACATTTGTATTTTTTTCAACCAACACAAACAGTTAATTGTTTGTCAATTGTTGTATTGTTCTGTATATATTTTTGGGCGAAAACCACATTTTCGTCCTTACATTTTCAGGAGATTCCCACTTTGGTCCCTATTTTTTATTTTCACCGCTTTTAGTCTCTATTTAGAAAAACGCCATCCATTTTAGTCATTTCCGTCAGTGCCCTAACAGCACTAACAGAAATAACCAGTCATCTTTTTTCCCCCTCTCCTGAGGTTGTTAGAAATACACTAGGAAGCACAGATGCTTCATTTGGAGTGTCGTATCCGTGTTGTACCAGTGTCATACTTATTGTATCGTGTTATAATTTTTTCAGAAATTGCTTGTATCACATGTTATATCTGTACCTATGTATGTGCTTCTAAAAAATACATACATTAATATGTTGTTGACCTTACAACTCGACCCCTCCCCCAATAAACACCTATCCACTTAGTGCTTGGGTAGGTATCATCACAGCTACAAGGGTGGGTTGTAGTCACATGTATTTTTTAGATATCTTATTAAGTTATGTACATATAATTTAAAGTTTTGACTTTAAAGTTTAAATTGATTTCTTTCAATGTTGATATGTAAGCTTTTGGAAGGCCACATTTATGCATATCATTATTTTAATATACATTTTATTCGAGTTTAAATTTTGTAAGGATTTCTTATTAAATTTTCTATATACACACTTTCAATTATAATTTTATCACATCATATTTTCTTTAAATGATAATGTAGTTAATCTTAAATATAAACACAATGATAAAATAGTAAAATATAAAAGCACTCACTGACCTTTGGATCAAAGTCAAACTAACCTCTAGTTAGCAAAATAAAATAAAAAATGAAAATAATCAAAGTAATCTCTTGATCTTCTAATTTGAAATAGAAGCAATGAAATTAAATAAATAAAAAAAACTAAAATTGATCATTTTGTCTAAATTTGTCTTCCTCTTATGTGAAAAGAGCATAAGAAAAGAAGAAGAAATAATTTATATTTTATTTTAATTTTTAATAAAAACAAAATATTAAGAGAATGATCGATCTAGATATTTTTCAAAATTTATGGATTTCTAAATTCAAATTAGAAAATCACATAATCCATTCGATTTTGTTCCCAGAATTAGAGGTGGTGTTTCTGCGTTTTTCTATATTATATTTTGGACGTCACTATTAAACACATGAGGTTGATCAATGCAACTATATGATGATTTGAGTTATCTTCTCAGTTTATAGTTCAACTAGTACGTTAACTAAAAAAATAATAAAAATTAGTACATTGTGAATCTTAATGTTATAAAGCAAGAAGTTTGATTTCAACTTCTTTTGACAATTATTAGATACTTTTAAAATACTTCTTGATTTCAACATCTTTTGACAATTATTAGATACTTCTAAAATACATTAATATGATGTTTCTTCTTCTCATATTCATGATTAAATTTCATCACAAATTTAATTAGCACACGAGAGAATAACACATTATATTATCATATTCCCAAAGTACCTAATAATTCTCCATTCACATTGTAAGTTGTAACTAGATACTACCCAAATTATATGTAAGAGCTCAAAAAAATGGCCTAAGCCCACTTAGAATAGTGGTACTCAGTATTTCCGGCCCAACACAATTAATTTGTAAGGGAGTGGGCTTTCTAAGTCAACTGTGATGCTCTGTATGGTCCAAGCATGAAATCAATGAAGACGTGATTCTTAGTATGATGAAATGAAACACAATTTGTGTATAAACTCTTCCTCGGGCTGATCCGAAGAGGGAACGTTCATATATTATTTGTTACAAACTTCATACAAATTGATTCTCCTTATTATGTTCTTTTTGTTTCTATCTTTTTGACCCCTTTTCTAGAGGGGTTCAATTTCTTTATATAGTCTCCCTTAATGAATCTCAGCCTTACACCTGTATGTCTCAAAATAGTAATTGGGATGCTTGTCCCATCAGGACCATTCTGGAGGTAGTAGAGAGTGTTGTGGGCTGTGGAACTACTGTTTAAGTGTCTTTTCCTCATAAATGCGGCCAACTCAATTGGTGTAGTGCATTGAATGTGGAAGTGATGGCTTTCTTCCCTAGATATTTCATCTCTTCTTTACTTGCACATCTCTAAAATCTTCCATGGTGTCATATTTTTTTGTGCAAGTGGCCAACTGAGGCATCCTCAAGGTGCATTCGCTCCTTAGACGATGGGTTTGTCAATTTCCCCTCCTCAAACCTCTGTTCATATGTTTAGTCTAAATCAGGGTGGTCTTCATGTCTTCCCTCCTTGGACTTAGTCCACGTGTCAGATCTGAATTGGTGCATAGATGGGCCTTTGCTCATCCTCAAACTAAGCTCACGGGCTTAATGTTTTGGGTCCCTCTCTCCCACATTATACATTAAAAAAAAGTAATTAAAAATAAATAAATAATAGAAGAAGGAGAAACTGTCTATTTAAGAAAGAGAAATGATATATCCACAACATTTTTACAACAAGTTCTAAGTGACGGGTTGTTACTGGTTGTTATTGTTGAGTTAAAAAAGTAATCTCAGTGCTAAATTCAAATTTGATCCAATAACAACTAATCCATTATGATTTATTATGAAAATATTATAAAAATATTGTAAATGATGCGCTTCAACGCTTGTTCCGGCTCCACGTGTTTGGTTTTGAAAACTTATTACTGAGTTAAAAAAAACAACGAACTCGCTTTCTGAGTCACTCTCCTCTCTTCCTCACTCTCTCCTTACCAGTGCTGTTTAAACTTTAAAGTGTTAAATCTTTCTTTCTTCCTCTCTTTGTCTTGTTCGTTGTTCAGTCTTGTCTTCATAATTGAGTCTGAGTTTTCTCCGCTTATTCCCATTTCCAACTAAAAAATGCAGTTCAAAACCCTAACATCTCACAACACTCCTCTCTTCCAAAACCCAACCTTCTTCTTCTTCAACAAACTATCAAAACCACCGCCGCCACCATCTCACTTTCCAATCTCTCTTTTCTCTTCCAATTTATCGCTCATTTCGACGCCGAAAAAGCGCTTTCGAAATCGGATAGTAACTGCTTCTTGCATTAGCAGCAATAACAAAGAAGTCATCGGCAATGATAACAGCGGCCCCGAAATTGATATCGTTTCGGTCTCGGGAGAAGAAGAAGAAGAAAAGGTTTCGGAATTGGGAAACGAGAATATATGGAAGCAAATGAAGGAGATTGTGATGTTTACTGGGCCCGCCACTGCGCTCTGGATTTGTGGACCGTTGATGAGTCTCATTGACACCGCGGTTATCGGTCAGGGTAGCTCCATTGAGCTCGCTGCTTTAGGTATTGTAAATTCCAATTCCATTATTCTCTTCCAAAAAATTACTATATAGGATTTCCAAAATAAAATTTCAATTTGAGCTTCTTGTTGTGAAAATATTGTGAGATTAATGCAAATGTAATCCTTCTCTAGAGTTCAAATCCATAGCCATTTCGATTTTGTTTCGAGGCATAGGATTTCATGTAATTTAAAAAAAAAAAAAAAAATACTTGAAAGTGCCTATGGATGAAGCTTTTTGCCAAAAGTTGGTTAAACTAAGCAAATAAGCTAAATTTTAGTTTTTGTTATTGAAGATATTAATGACATATCATAATATAAATGATTGTTTAAAAATGGATGATTATGATTTTAAAAAGTTCTAATTTTGTTTTGAAAAATATGGAGCACTGTATTTTTCCGTCTAAATTGATGAAATAAAGGAATAAATTGGTTCAAACTAAAAAGTTTACGGACAATTTGAAGCTTCTTGAAGTTTAGGGTTACATTGGAATGTACCCTATATTTGAGAGACCAAAAATACAGTTTGAGCTAATAGTTACATTTTAACTTGAGTCCAAAAGTACAGTTTGACCTATATATATATTTAAAAAGATCATTTGAAAAATTAAAAAGGAACTTCAGCTCTAGCATTCATGATATAACTAAGTTGGTTAAATTTTGTGCGTGCGTGTGTGTGTTTGTGTGCGTCCTGTTACATGCATTTATTGGGCCTATCTTATGAAGGGTGATATTTCCAAGTTGAGTGATGGTGTAATTTAATTTTGAATTTGGAATGGCAGGGCCGGGAACAGTTGTATGTGATTATATGGGTTATTCATTCATGTTCCTCTCGATTGCTACTTCGAATATGGTTGCTACTGCTCTTGCCAGACAGGTTAGTTTCTTTAACAGTTGAAGGGCCTTGTTGCATTTATGGTAGGAGCACTCGCAAGTGTGTTATTGTTGTTGTTGTTGTTGTTGTTTTTAATTTTTTTTATTTAACTTTTAATTAAGGACTTTGTGGTGTTAGATAATTTGTAACAATCAGTTTCTCTTTGATTTTCAATTTCCCAAATTACATTTTTTGACAAGATGCCATTGGTGCAGGATAAAAATGAAGTGCAGCATCACATATCTATCTTGCTCTTCGTTGGGTTGACTTGTGGCTGCTTGATGCTTTTGTTTACAAAATTCTTTGGTTCATGGGTATTGACTGGTAATAAAGATGGAGCATTTATTGACCTTTTTTTTAATTATTATTTAAGTTTGGAGCAGCTTTTGGTTTTTACTTAATGTTACTATTGATAAGTTAAGTGCTTCATTGTCTCTGGGTGTTCACTGTTCAGTTGATTGATACTGTTCAGTGTTCACCACTTAATAAATAACAACGAGTATATATATACACACACATGTTGGAATAATGGTTTTGTGATTAAATTAACTATTTCCTATTAGCTTAAGCTTTTTAGACATTCTAAAATTTATTATGGCATCTAAGTAGGTGGTCTTGATTTCGAACGCCCGTCTTTGCTCTACCTGTCCACATGTTGGGCCCTATTTATTAAGGGAGAGTCTGAGCCTACACGTGTTTAAATTCATAATTTCCTATTAGCTTAAGGTTTTGGAACAAATGGTAATTTATCACAAATAAATGGCAGACAAAATCCAATGACTGATGATTTGCCTATTTTTGCTTTTTCAGCTTTTACTGGGCCAAAGAATGCACATCTGATTCCTCCCGCAAACAAATATGTTCAGGTTCAATTTCTTTTTAAATCCTGCATGTGTTCTATAAATAATTTCAGAAGTTTCAGCTATTCCTTTTGTGAATTTTGCTTGCTTTAGTACCTGCTAAACCATAAAACCAAGTTATAGTAGGGAAAGGAGAACTATATAAGTTAAAATTATATAACATAAAAAATCCTCATGTTTTCCTGATACCATCTCCTTTAGAAGTCAGATGGCAGATTTACTTGAGAATGATTATCTACAGTAAACCTCGAGTATACTTGTCAAGATGGTGTAAACTGAAGTAGATAATATAATATTTTTTTTGTTATTCATATTTATTATATGAAGGAAATATAAGCAATCAACACCTATGGATTGGCATGCGGTATCTTTTGTCTTTGCTGACTGCTTTTGGCAGCTCATATTATCTGCTACTGAATTTTGCACTTGAATATTTTTTTCATGAGAACAAATCTGTTGGAGAATATTCTGGCTGCATTGCTGCAAAATTTAACGCTCTATTCCACTTGATTTGTTTATATGATCTTTTGTGATGGTAGATTCGAGGCTTAGCATGGCCTGCACTTCTTGTTGGATGGGTTGCTCAGAGTGCAAGGTGATGATGTACTGTATCTCTTCCCATACATTATCTACTGAATGAGGACATAGTGCCTTAGTCTGGTTTTTTATACTTGTTCTTGACTGGGTGATACACATACTTGTTACCATGATAGAATTACTAGGCGAACTTTATTAGATCTGAAATTCCTTCTTTGGTGCTATATGCATCCTCTTTCCCCACAAATTCTACTGAATGATGAATATATTTCATTTATTTTTGTATAATGTTGGGCAAGTAAGTGTTTAATGATGATACAATTTGATTTGCTCATCTTACATCAGATATTGGCCTGTTAAATGAAATTGGAATGTTTGTTTCCTCATTAAGTTTGTGTCTGATATTCTCTTTCTGTTTTCCAGTCTTGGCATGAAAGATTCCTGGGGACCTTTGAAGGCTTTGGCGGTGGCTAGTGCTGTAAATGTCGTTGGTATTATTGTCCTGTGCAGTTTCATGGGCTATGGTATTGCTGGTGCAGCATGGGCTGCCATGGCTGCCCAGGTGTGCTGGATGAAAATTTATATATTATTTTTTTTGGGTTAAATATTCTTCATCTTTTGCTCTTATTGATGCCTTCTCAGCGAAGCCAAGAAGATATGCACTTGCTTTTGTTTTCCATTGCTACTCACCAGCATTTATTCTAGGTTATTGCAGGATTTATGATGATTGAAGCTCTGAACAAGAAAGGATACAATGCATATTCCATATCTGTTCCATCACCTGATGAACTTCTGACAGTACTTGGGCTTGCTGCTCCAGTGTTTATAACAATGATGTCCAAGGTTACATTATATAGTATTACTCAATTCTGTAGCTGTATCTGGTCTCATTCATCTCTCTGTGTCTGAGATATTTTGATTTTTTAGGTGGCTTTCTACTCCCTCCTTATATATTTTGCTACATCTATGGGCACATACACCATGGCCGCTCATCAGGTTAGTTTTGCTCACACTTGTATACTATCTTCCCTGCTTTGGCTTCCTTTATGTAGAAACCTGATGGTCATTTGCATTGACAACTTTCTCTTTACTCTAGGTCATGATTCAAACATTTGTCATGTGTACAGTTTGGGGTGAACCTTTATCTCAAACTGCTCAGTCATTTATGCCTGAGTTAATATATGGAGCCAAACGAAGCTTGGAAAAGGTTAGTGATGGTTTTTTTTAATGATGCTACAGTCTTCTAACTTGGTTGTATCAGTTTCTGTACAATCATGTTTTAACTTACATTGTGTTGATGAATGATTCATTTGAAGTCCCCATCCCTGATTCTCTCTCTTTTGATAGTATTGATCCAACTCTCTCTCTCTCTCATAGTATAGTTATTTTTGCTTGTTGAAAGTATTCTGAGTGGTTATTTAAATCAAACAGGCTCGAATGTTGCTAAAATCACTTGTCATCATTGGAGTCATACTTGGAATGCTATTAGGAATTGTAGGAACATCTGTTCCTTGGTTGTTCCCCAAAATCTTTACACATGATCAGAATGTCATACAGGAGGTTAGTTCTTGCCGTTTGTTATGTGTACTATCCATCCTTTTATAATCTTTGGAACTTTTTTTCTTCTGCCTAATTATGTTGATTAAATGGGTTGTGAGTCTTGTGACAACTGCTTTTATACTGAATGTTCATATTTTTAGTGATATTTCTTTCTTTAGCTTCCAATGATCCCCATGATAGATTCAGAGGCCAACTAAGGAGCTTCTTTCTATCATTTCAAAAAGTATTATAACTGATAAATATGAGAGTTAAAATTACAATTGCTTTATTAGTGCCTATTACACTTGGACAGATTTTCATATTTGTGTTGTTCCTTGCTTTCTCATGTCATTTATCTCAAGTCTGACTAACATTATAAATCCTATTTGAGTTCTGAGTTAAGGGTAGAGGTAATTAATATAAGGTGCAGATATTCTTTGGACAACATATACGCTTTCATAATTGTATGCAGATGGAAAATTATATCTCATCTGATTCTTGTTAATGTTTTATCTTGTTTCCTTGCAGATGCACAAAGTTCTGATTCCATTCTTCATGGCATTAGCTGTCACACCCCCAACTCACAGCCTTGAGGGAACATTGCTGGTATGCTTGTTTTAATTTAACTAGATGATATCTCGCGCGATGCGCGGACTACTTTACAATTTAATTTGAAATCATTTTTATGTATATTAAAATCTTCATATAATACTTAATACTTATTTTTTTGTATAATATTTATGTTTGCCCACAAAATTTTTAATTTTGAAACTTGATTTTCTTAATTCGTATTTTCTTTAAAAAAATTGTATTACACTGTAAGATTATAATATATTATAATATTTACTATTAAAAATAGATTTTATTTTTCAAACTGATTAAATGATTTTGAAATCTACAAATAAGAATTTAAAGTATGTAATACTTTCATATCCTAAAATTACATAAATTTTAGCAACCTACCAAACATTTTCTCAACCACTCTATTCTCACAACCAAATATAGAGACTTTGATCACAAACACCCAATTAATTATCTCAATGAAATTAAGGAAATCATTTGTAATTATCAACATAAAGAGAACATGATTAAACGAAGAGAAATTTGCTAAAAACAAATTCATTTATCAAAATTCAATAGTCTTTAGTTGGGCTTTCGTATCCTTTAAAAAAAAAAGCAAAAAACACTTTTAAATCACCATCAATTTTTGTTTTTATCATTATGGCTCACACCGCACAAAATAGCAGTAAAATAAACTTACAAAGAAACATATAAATTATGAATTCTAACACAAAATTTTATAAAAAAAATAGGTAACTTCATAAATTATCAATTAGAATGTTTCTTTTTCTTTTTCTTTTTCTTTAGTTTTTTTTTAAAAATACATTTATAACTTTTCCAAACCAAAATCTCAAACACCCAAAGACTCCAAGCGAATCATAATCTTCACAAAGTCTACAATGTCTGACTTGAACATTAAAACCGTAAGCCATCGTCACTGAGTAAAAAACGCAAGCCCCTTTCCTTGGTCATAGCCTACTCATACGGGTTACAATAAAATGATACTACAATGTTGAAGTTATGTAAGTGTCATTGAAAGGTTGAAAGTAAAAGACATCATTTTTTTGTCTAAGTGTGTTTGAGATGAGATGGTATGAAAGGCTATGGACATGTGTATATAAAGGAGTAGAAGTGAAAAGGGTGAATGGAAATGCAAAGAGTTTTTTGTGTACGTGAGAGATGAAAAGTCTTGAAACATTAAACCAAATGAAATAAATAGTAGTCTTAAAACATTGAATAATAATGTAATAAAAATAGTTTTGAAACATTGAACCAAATGAAACATATAGTAGTCTTAAAATATTGAATAATAATGTAACAAAAATAGTCTTGAAACATTGAATCAAAGGAAATAAATAATAGTCTTAAAACATTGAATAATAATGTAACAAAAATAGTAGGCTTAAGGTTATTTCAATTCTTTTCATAGAGTGTGCCACATGGTAGAACCTCATGCTCTCTCGCATGAGGTCTCTGCTTTTATATATATATTGATGTGAACTTTGTCCTGTTTTTTCCTATGAGTCATATGCATATGTTTGGAACATAGCTTGCTGAAACTTGATGTAGGAGTCATGTCTATTTAGGGCACCAGTGGAAGTATCCAATCTGTTTTATCTTATAGTGGTGCCTTGCTGAATATTGTAGAGTTTGTTCAAATATGGGGATGGAATGGAAGGCTCTTTTGATAGACTTGGATTTTTTTCCCCTTCTGTTTTCTCTTAATTTGAGTAGCCACCTGAATATGAGGTCACAAAAAGGTCTGATGTATGTCCTTGGGTTTATTCATGTCATCTTTATAAATCTTGCACTATAGGGAAAAACGTTTTGTGGTACAATGGCATTGCTTGGTTCTCCCATTGAGGAAAACTTGGGTTCAAACCCTTTCTCCCCACTTATTTTTAAGCCAAATAAAATAAGTCGCTGCTCTATAGGATCAAAGAGTCCCCCCAACCCTCAACCAAGCACAGTTTTCTTTGTAATTTGGCAAGATTTGGCTTCTTGGCATTCAGCGATGGCTACTTTAACTCTATTTCCTCTTTGCAATCTTTGTAACTATCAAAAGGTTGCATATGTGTGACAAGGTGGGCCAATGCAATTATGTTCCCCCCTATTTTGTCCTCATAATGTGTTTCTATCACAAATAAATAAGTTCTTCACAAGAAATACAATACGAATGTAGTCACCCGTATATCATGCTCTCCTTTTGTTTTTGGGAATATCTGTACCACTGGAATTTTTCTGACCACCATTAATTTGGTTGCATTTCCTGCTCAATGAATTACTTAATATAGCTGAATTTAGGGGATCTTACTGTAATTCCCGATTATAACAAGAAAGCTCAAGCTCTCATTGTCATGGCTATATGATGCATAATTTGCTCAACTCAATGTCAGGCCTGAAATGTGAGCCTAGACCTGCTTATTAAAATGGCTTCAGCTGGGCTGGAGGCTGCGCTTAATTAGCATTCTAAGATGGAAGTGTCTGTGTTCGGCCAAGAAAAAAGTGTCTATATCTTGCCTTCCCCCTTTCCTTGTGGCCAAAAGTCACTTATCAAAATGTAAACAAATAGATAAAATAATCTGTTCTGTTTCTGCAGGCAGGACGAGATCTTAAATTTCTTAGTTTGTCAATGAGTGGATGCTTTGCTGCGGGTGCACTTCTACAATTGGTACAGAATTATTTCTCTCTTCTGGTGTTGCATATTCTTTGTCCACTGTGCACTAACAAGGCCCTCCCATCTTCCTTTTCCCAGCTTGTAACCAGTAGGGGATATGGTCTGCCAGGCTGCTGGTTTGGACTTGTAGGCTTTCAATGGGTATGATTAACAATTACTGCTTGCATGTGTCATACTATCTATTTGAACTTCACTGACTGCAGAAAGTTATTCTTCTTCAGGCTCGCTTCTTCCTCTCTCTTTGTCGCCTTCTTTCTCCCAATGGCATACTTTACTCTGAAGATTTAGGTCAGTGTCAACCAGAAAAGCTGAGGGCTGTCTAGTTTAGGAATCCACATGAATATACTGGTACATCAATTGAGCAGGAATCAAATTCATGGTTCAAGCCTACAGAACTTACAAATTATCAAAAATATTAACATTACATGATTCCCCTTCATGCTAAAGATTAAATTGCCGTTCTGTGCTCGGTGAGGCTAAAAGCAAAAGCAATGTACGGCCTCAAGCAATTGTGTGTCAAATGTTGTATTGTTCTTTATCTAACAAAATAGAAATAAATCCCACGTAAGAATTGATTTGAAGTTCGTAGCCAAGTTCATGAATCACTACATTATCTGAATAAATTCTTCTTTCTGCATAAACTACATTTTTATAGCTTTTATACCAAAAAATTGTTTTCTGGAAGCTTTGCCTTTTAAGTTGCAGTTATTGCAGCAGTAAATTGGTTAAAAATCAAGTGTCCTTTGCCAACATTGTGTCCAAGACAAAGTTTAACCTTTACAGGCCCACGATTGGGGCGGCCAACATCTTCTATTGCAGTAAATACAAGAATAGTAAAATAGTAAAATATAAAAGCACTCACTGAACTTTGGATCAAAATCAAACTAACCTCTAGTTTGCAAAAAACTAATAATAATAATCAAAGTAATTTCTTGATCTTCTAATTTGAAAAAGAAGCAATGAAATTTAAATATAACAAAAAAAAAAAAAAAAAAAAAAAATCTAAAATCGATCATTTTCTCTAAATTTCTCTTCCCCTTATGAGAAAAAAGCATAAGAAAAAAAGAAGAAGAAATAATTTTAATTTTAATTTGATCAATCTGAATATTTTTCAAAATCTATGAAATTCTAAATTCAAATTAGAAAATTACATCATCCATTCAATTTTGACCCCAAAATTAGAGGTGTTTTCGAATTTTCCTATATTATATTTTGGACGTCACTATTAAACAAGTGAGGTTGATCAATGCAACTATACACTGATTTGAATTATCTTTTCGGTTTATAGTTCAACTAGTACCTTTTGTAAAATAAAAAAAAAATATATTGTAAATAAAAAATAGTACCTTGTGAATCTTGGTGTTACAAAGCAAGAAGTTTGATTTCAACTTCTTCTATTAGATACTTTTAAAATACACTAATGTGATATTTCCTCTTCCCATATTCATGATTATAATTAGATCCCACCATAAATTTAATTAGTATACGAGAGAATGACACATTACATTATCATATTCCTAGAGTAAGTAATAATTTCCGCTCCACATTGTAAGTAAGTTGTAACTAGTTACTACTCAAATTATACATTTTTTAAAAAATGAGCAAATTACAACTTACCCACTTGTGGTTTGGTTGAAATTTAAGTTGTCTATATGTGGTTTAAAATTTGATACTTTATTTACATGAGGTTAGCTCAATTAAAGTTCTGTAACCCACTTTCGTTAAAAACATAACTAAATATATAATTTTGCTTCACTTTTATGTCTCTTTCCTCCAAAAACACAAAAATACAAGATCAAAAAGAATTCAATAGAACACTTACATTATGGAATTTCAAATTTCAAATTATAAGCAAGCAACTTAAATTTAAGTTAAAGCACAAGTGAGTAAGTTGTAATTTACTCTTTAAAAAAAAAGGGTAAATTACACTAAACTACCCTGAGGTTTGGGCTAATACCACTCAAGTCCACAACTTTTAAAAAGTGACCAACTTAGTCCCTGAACACCATTTAGTCCCTAGACACCGTTTAAACCCGTTAGTTGTTCTTAGCCTCTCCTCTCTCTTTCCTCTTCTCTCTTCTCTCCCATGCTCTCTCTCCTTTACTAAATGCCTAGCTCATGCTAAGATCTTTGAGTTTCTAAGAATCACACTACATGGCTACACCGTGTCATAGAACACAATAAAAAAAATTAAAAAAAAAAAAACTATATTAGACCCATTTTGATACAAAACTTAAATCAGAAAATACCCACAAATTCACAAATGATCATACCCAAAACCCACATTTAAAACCCAAATAAATTAAAAATCATCAAATCCTCGTTACTATAAGAAAACTCAATCCTAAATTCACCAAAACCCAAACCAATGAAGAAAGAGGAGAAAGACCCGCAACCACTAGTGGTGGCATTGCCGGTGTGATTTGTCGCATGTGGCAGTGGTGGAGCTCATGGGTCTTCGCCAAACATTTGACGTTTGGCATAGAAACCCAAACCCAAATAGAAGCACAAATACAAACTTTTTCTTACATTGCTGAGGAACACCAAAGCTAGTGTCGGCAGCACTCAATCGAAGCCTTCAACGAGGAACAACAGCAACAGTGGTGAGGAGAAGCTCGAAATCCTTAGCCAACTGTCTTCATGGCATTGATTTGAGATAGAGAGTGCAAGATCTTAATAGCAAAACATGGGCTCGGCCATGGCCAAAGGTTGAGAGAGGGAGTCTTCAGCCGCCGACCGCCGTGGGTGAGAGAGAGAAGAGAGAGCCAGAGAGGTATGAGAGAGAAGATAAGGGTTTGTGAGAGGGATGAGAGAGAAGAGATAAGTGGAAAGAGAGAGGAGAGACTGAGAACAAGTAACGGGTTTAAACGGCGTCTAGAGACTAAATGGTGTTTAAGGACCAAGTTGGTCACTTTTTAAAAGTTGTGGACTTGAGTGGTATTAGCCCAAACCTCAGGGTCGTTTACCCAAAAAAATATTACAAAAAAAAAAAAAAAAAGAAGAAGAAGAAGAAGAAACTGGGGGATATTTGGAGACTAGCATAGTGAGGGGATAGAATATCGTTAGTTAGCAAGGTTTTGAAACTATTTAGGAACTTAGCATCTCGAGTCTTTGAAATTCGAGTTCAGTGACAAAATCGAGCCTCAAAGACTCGAGTTTTAGCACTAAGATGGAGGAATTTATCCACGTGGAACTCGAGTTTCTTAAATTCGAGAAGTATCAGAAGAACGAAGATGAAGATGAAGACGATCTGAAGAACTGAGGAAACAGATCGGAAGGAAGAAGAAGACACAATCTGGAAAATAAGATCTGAAAAACGCAGATTTGAAGAAGAGAAATAGAGATTTGGAGTGGAGAACGCAGAACGATCTGAACTGGAAAACGTTAATCCAAAGAATGCAACCGATCTGAAGAGAGGAGTTGATCCCAAGAATGCAATCGATCTGAATAGAGGAGTTGAGAATGCTGAACTGGAAAACATGGAGAACTGAAAAACAGAGGAACTCGAGTACTATAAACTCGAGTTCTACGTGGATTCCACAAGGATAATTTTTGTTTGCCAGCTCTGGAACTCGAGCATTTAAAACTTGAGTTCTATCATGAAACTCGAGATACTATTTTTCCACATTGTTTTGCAAAAATCACAGCCAACGAAATTGTTAAAAATTTAAGGACAAATGGAAAAAAATTCGAAGAAACTATCTATTTAAGAAAAGGCCGCCAACGCTTGTTCCGGCTCCACGTGTTTGGTTTCGAAAACTCAACAGAGAAAACAAACAACCACTCTCTTTCTGAGTGTTGTAGACTTTGTAGTAATGTTAATCTTTCTCTCTTCCTCTATTGTCTTCGTCCTTTCTCTTTCTCTTGATAGTTCAGCTGGAGTTTTCTCCGCTAATTCCCATTCCCAATTTAAAAATGCAATTCAAAACCCTAACATCTCACAATACTCCTCTCTTCCAAAACCCAACCTTCTTCTCCAACAAACTACCACAACCACCACCACCAACACCACCTTGCTTCCCCATTTCTCTTTTCCATTCTAATTTATCACTCATTTCGACGCCGAAAAATAGCTTTCGGAATCGGATAGTAACTGCTTCTCGCATTAGCAGCAATAACAAAGAACTCATCGGCAATGGCCAAAGGTTGAGAGATGGAGTCTTCAGCCACCGACCGCCGTGGGTGAGAGAGAGAAGAGAGAGCCAGAGAGGTCTGAGAGAGAAGATAAGGGTTTATGAGAGGGATGAGAGAGAAGAGATAAGTGGAAAGAGAGAGGAGAGACTTAGAACAAGTAACGGGTTTAAACGGCGTCGAAAGACTAAATGGTGTTCAAGGACCAAGTTGGTCACTTTTTAAAAGTTGTGGACTTGAGTGGTATTAGCCCAAACCTCAAGATCGTTTACTCAAAAAAATATTACAAAAAAAAAAAAAAAAAAAAGAGAAGAAGAAGAAACTAGGGGATATTTAGAGACTAGCATAGTGAGGGGATAGAATATCATTAGTTAGCAAGATTTTTTAGGAAATTAGCATCTCGAGTTTTTGAAACTCGAGTTCGGTGACAAAATCGAGCCTCAAAGACTCGAGTTTTAGTGCTGAGATGGAGGAATTTATCCACGTGGAACTTGAGTTTCTTAAACTCGAGAAGTATCTGAAGAACGAAGATGAAGACGATCTGAAGAACTGAGGAAACAGATCCGAATGAAGAAGAAGACACAATCTAGAAAATAAGATCTGAAAAACGCAAATTCGAGGAAGAGAAACAGAGATTTGGAGTGGAGAACGCAGAACGATCTGAACTGGAAAACGTTGATCTGAAGAACGCAACCGATTTGAACAGAGGAGTTGAGAACGCAGAACTGGAAAACATGGAGAACTGAAAAACAGAGAAACTCAAGTATTATAAACTCGAGTTCTACGTGGATTCCACATGGATAATTTTTGTTTGCCAACTCTAGAACTTGAGCATTTAAAACTCGAGTTCTATCATGAAACTTGAGATTTAGAAACTCGAGATGCTATTTTTCTACATTGTTTTGCAAAAATCATCACCAACGAAATTGTTAAAAATTTAAGGACAAATGGAAAAAAAATTCGAAGAAACTGTCTATTTAAGAAAAGGCCGCCAACGCTTGTTCCGGCTCCATGTGTTTGGTTTCGAAAACTCAACAAAGAAAACAAACAACCACTCTCTTTCTGAGTCACTCTCCACCTCACCTGTGTTGTAGACTTTTTAGTAATGTTAATCTTTCTCTCATCCTCTATCGTCTTCGTCCTTTCTCTTTCTCTTGATAGTTCAGCTAGAGTTTTCTCCGCTTATTCCCATTCCCAATTCAAAAAATGCAATTCAAAACCCTAACATCTCACAATACTCCTCTCTTTCAAAACCCAACCTTCTTTCTTCTCCAACAAACTACCACAACCACCTTGCTTCCCCATCTCTCTTTCCATTCTAATTTATCACTCATTTTGACGTCGAAAAATAGCTTTCGGAATCGGATAGTAACTGCTTCTCGCATTAGCAGCAATAACAAAGAACTCATCGGCAATGATAACAATGGCCCCGAAATTGATATCGTTTCGGTCTCGGGAGAAGAAGAAGAAGAAAAAGTTTCGGAATTGGGAAGTGAGAATGTATGGAAGCAAATGAAGGAGATTGTGATGTTTACTGGGCCAGCCACTGGGCTTTGGATTTGTGGACCGTTGATGAGTCTCATTGACACCGCGGTTATCGGTCAGGGTAGCTCCATTGAGCTCGCTGCTTTAGGTATTGTAAATTCCAATTCCATTATTCTCTTCCAAAAAATTACTATGCAGTATTTCTAAAATTACTATCCAGGTTCGCTTCTTCCTCTATCTGTGGCGCCTTCTCTCTCCCAATGGCATACTTTACTCTGAAGATTTAGGTTAGTGTCAACCGGAAAAGCAGTGATGTATTTCACCAAAGCTAATGGTTAATTGTTTGTCAATTGTTGTATTGTTCTGTATTGTCCAGTTAGCTCAACTGGTAAAGTTTCTAATCATTGTATAAGAGATCTAATGTTTAATTTCTGCTTACACCAAAAATTGATTGGTATCTTGGTCTGATAATAAAGAGTCATCATTAAAAACTGACATTATAGGTTGAAACTTTCTCAAAAAAAAAAAAAATATATATATATATATATATATATATATGATACCATAAAGGGGGAAGGGGACGCACAACAGAAGGGAAGAGAAATGGAAACACAGTATAACAATATAATGAAAGTATAATATAATGAAAGTAATGTAAGAAAATTATTTGCAACAATAATAAGTCGGTAGAACCAGCCAAGCAGTATATAATAAAACAATTCAAAGTAAATGAAAGCAATTTAAAACCGTTCGGGATGGCGGTAATCCGTCCAATGTGGCGGTAGCAACAAGTAATATAATAAACTGAAATATGAAAATACTTTGTTATTGAAAGTAGAACACAAAACACTTACAGTAATAGTAGTGGTTACAAGATTGAAACAGTTACAAGGCTTGAAACTAGTTCTAGTTTCAAGGTTGTAGTAGTAGGAAGTCCTAAGGTAAACAAGGAACTCTCTCTCTAAGAAAGGAGTTCTAAGGAGGAAATTCTAAAATGAACTTTGAATCAAACTTAAGGGACAACCCCCCTTAAATAGGCAAAATTTTCGGAGTGAACAGTGTCATGAACAGTAAAAAGTGAACAGTAATCTGTGAATAATAATCGATGAACAGTAATCGGTGAACAATAATCCATGAACAGTAATCGGTGATCAGCACTTTTTCTCCTTTTTGACTCAAAAACTTTAATAAATGGAGCCAAGTTTGAAACTCCAAACCAAAGAAATCTTGAGACGCATGGAGCAAAGCATGGAGCAAAGAATTTAATTGACTTTGAAATGACAAAAAGTCAAAAGAAAAAGCCAAAAGAAACTCATTTATGCATGTAGAGGTGTAGGAGCTTTACTAAGTAATAGATTTTGTCGGAAGAAGCATGTCATGAAAAAATATGAGATCATGACAAGATATGTGGAGTAGATTTTGTCAGAAGAATCATGGCAAGAAAACATGACAAAATATGAGATCATGACAAAATACGAAATCATGACAAAATATGTGTAGTCCCTTCATCTTTTCAAGAACGCATGAGATTGCACAAGAACATGACAAAATACGTGTAGTCCCTTCATCTTTTCAAGAACGCATGGGATTGCACAGGAACATCTCGGCTGGCGCACTTGAATATTGTAATATTCAATCTTCAGTCAACTGTAAAATTAGGAGTATTTTGACCAAACAGTTTCTGATTGTGGGAGTAGCATAGGAGAATATGACAAAATATGAGATCATGACAAAATACGTGTAGTCCCTTCATCTTTTCAAGAACGCATGAGATTGCACAAGAACATGACAAAATACGTGTAGTCCCTTCATCTTTTCAAGAACGCATGGGATTGCACAGGAACATCTCTGCAGACGCACTTGAATATTGTAATATTCAATCTTCAGTCAACTGTAAAATTAGGAGTATTTTGACCGAACAGTTTCTGATTGTGGGAGTAGCATAGGAGAAAAACTTTATCAGACTGACGAGAATCTTAGAACAGTAGTGTAATAGTAGCAGTAACTCGAGGATACTAACTATTAATCAGTGGAAGGAGCATCGGATGGATAACCATCAAAAAGATCAAAAGGACCTTGTGGAGAATCACATGAATGGTCATGGTAAATAGCATATTGATTACAGAATCCACAATATAAAATAGGCTTGAACACTGCTCTTCTCCCTGGGATGAGAAGGCTATATATATCACTAGAGAATTGATTTAAAGTTCGTAGCCAAGTTCATGAATCACTATGTTATTTGCATAAGCTCTTCTTTCAGCATAAAATCCATATTTATAGCTTTTGTACCAAGATTTGCTTTCTGGAAGCTTTGCCTTGAAAGGTTGCAGCTATTGCAACAGTAAATTGGTTAAAAATCAAGTGTCCTTCAACAAAGTTTCACCTTAATAGGCTCGCGATTGAGGCAGCCAACATCTTCTAATGCAGTAAATATAAGGATAATAATTTTCATAATGTTTTTTCATAATTGATGAAGTTGATTAGTGTTAATAAAAATGATGTTACTGATAAATTCATGTGGAAGTAATAATAAAGCAACCAAATTTTCAAGTACCAATGGTGAAAAAAATGCCAAAATTGTTCTCTCTAGCATTCAGTTTTGCACATTACGAGAAATCCATACAAGAAATCCATTAGAACTCCGAATTCCAATGGCCGCAAGGCAAGATGAGGACCAAAGAAACTGCTTTTAGAGGAAAGGACTGGAAAAGAAAACCTTTACGCTAGAGATTGCTTGCATCCCTGTCTACTAAAATAAAAAGTTTTTCCCAATGACATTACACATGTCCACGGTTCTAAATATTATCTAGCATCATTTTGTGCAATAAATATTTTCTTGCCCAGTTAGCATTATCATGGTAAATATCACACAACATGCAAATGTTTACTTCTGATTGCAACTAGGAATACATCTTTGAACTTGCCCAATCATGTTTGTTTACCTCAGCTCAAATTCATGTCTTCGACAGAAGAAATAACTCTGCACTCTTGATCTGCCAAAACAATCCCATTCTAGTCCTATAGTTACCACTCAATGGAGTGCCATTGAAGTGCAAGTACTCCCAAAGGTAACTCGCTCTTCTTTAACAGGCATCTTAAGTATCACAAAACACAGAAATGATCTCTCTTTGGCTACAAAGTTTGACTGGCATTCTAACTGAATGCCCCCTCCTATTAGCTACAAAGTTGACAGGATTCCCAGTTAATTAGAATTGAAGTTGAAATTGGCACCAAAATCCAACGTTAAGTATCCACACATGCATTGCCTCAAATGTCACTTTCGAGCTTAAACCTACTGCTTCCCCGACGACCACGCCCAGATAAGCGCTGTTGTGCTTTGTTCTGCATTTTTTGGGAGAGAGCTAGAGAGGTCAGCAAACAGGCCACGGTGGCCTTATGGATTACAAAATTTATATATATATATATATATACACACTTTTTTTTATTTTTTTTATTTATAAATTAAAAAAAACACTATTTTGCTTACCAGCAATGTATGTTTCGGTTTTGATTCTTTTCTCACAAAAACTTTCCGAGCCTGCCTCTTTTTCTCCTCTGCCTTCATCTTGGTGATGCTAGGCCTGTAAATAATCACTGTTCTACCAATTTGACTAACAACCACTGAACCAGTTGCTTCCTCTAATTGCTTCACCACATCATCTAGCTCCCCCGGACAGGTATTGTGTATTTTAATCTGTTTACAATGTTTAAATTGAAAAAATGATTTCCATCAGAAGACCAAAGAATACAACAACATCCAAGCCTCAGTCCCACACTACAAGATTCTATAAAGAAAATGCAAAAGGAAGCAGAACATAGTTTAATATGTAGCAAATAGCACAAATAAGCTATAACATCAAATTTTTAAACAAGATGGCTGCTAGGGAGTTTCACATATCAGTCTGTCCATATAAGCTAGCATGCCATACCATCCAACTTTAAAAACAGCGGGCTCAACTTTATGATGTTCCAACCAGCACCACATGCTAAATTTGGTTAAGGAAAATGGACCAGTAATCAGCATCACAACAGCTTAATAAGGGCTCATAACCAAGGCATATGCTTTAGGCATTTGCAAGTTTTGCAAACTCAGAAATATCTTGGAAATCAGAGTAACTAAGATCCTAAAGTAATACCTCTAGTTTTACCAACAAGCATAGCTCAACCGTTTAGAACTAATAGTGACACAAAAGCTGGTGATTCACTGACCGATTTTAAAGTGATGGCTTCAAGGATTGCAATTTGAGACTCAAAAGTTATAATTCCCAAATTTCAATAAGTACAGTTTCAAGCTGTATGCCCGGCCTATGATTATCATTTCAAATGTTCATGATTCCTTTAGAGAGCAAACCCATCCTACAACTATAAGTCTCATCAATCCAACTCTCCCTCAACAGAAACAATGAGAAATAGATGCTCTTCAAATAGAAACAGTTGTTAAGCTGTTAAAGCAAAGAAAGTGCTACAAGAAATCAACCATGGACTCTCATCAATCAACAGCACATTAATTCCAGATTAAGCTTAAAAGCTAAACAACAAATTCTATTGAAAAATTAGCATTCCAAACAGAAAAGATGACTCCATTTGATTGCTAATGAAAAGTCCTAGTTTCTTCCACAAAGATCCCAAAGCTTTTGTATTAATCTGACCCAAAAAATTAAAGCAAAAGAACTACAGCAACAACGACCAAACTTTTATAATCCAAAAAACACTAGGGTCACATATGGATTCTCAATAAAAATCAAGGGATGCCTCAACCTATATGGGCCCAAAGTTTGTCGGTAGTAGATTTATTCATAATAAAGTGACTAAATTTTACTTGGACCGTCAACCTAACCTGTCATAACCCCTTCCTTTTTCCGGTTTAGTGACCAGCTGTGAACAAAATATATTACATTAAGCACAGACAGAGACACACTTAATGAAATCAAAGAACTCTATCTTGTTTTTCACCAAAGTTTTTCAGCACCAAAAGGAGTAAACTACACTCACATTGACAATTGCAATTTGCAAGGCTATTAACATCTACTTAACAAGGAGACAAAACAGTTAGAAAAGAATAAACCTTAAACCCCAACTGATGTTTTATTCAAATCACCAAACTGCAAGCCAATCCACTACAAAAAAAACTAAACTAAACTAAACTAAAAGATAAAAAGTTCAATTCATTGAAATTGCTACCTTTAGAAGCTCATTAGACTCAAGGGTCTCAATGAAAGAGGTAGCAACATTAGCAGTAACACCAGACTTCCCCACCAACTGGGACTTGAGCTTTTTTCCCAAACTATGCGCGTACGAAGCTAAATCCTTCTTCTCCTTCACAGTCAGACTCGGTAGCAGCTTCAATTCCAAATCCCCATTTGTCTTCACATTCAAGGAAGAAGCTTTTTCCACCACACCCTTTTCAGAATCCTCTCCTTCTGTCATTCCCACTTCCAAATCGTCAATTCCACTCTCATCTTCTTCTTCTTCCTCATCATCATCTTCATCTTCTTCTTCTTCTTCTTTTTCCACATGTTGTTGTTGTGTAGGAGGAGGGTGAGAGAGAGTGGCAAAAGAGGAGAGAGAGTTACAGAAGAGAGGAGGGAGGGATTTGGTGAAGTGGGTTGTAGGGAGTGGGCTTAATTTGGATAGAGTTGTTGTTGCTTTTGTTTTTGTTAATGTTGTTGTGGCAGTTGGGATAAGAAGGGGTTTGAGAAACAAAGAAAAGAAAGAAGAGGAAGGTGGTGGTGGTAGTAGTGGCGGCTGAGGTTGAGGTGGGCGGAGGAGGTGGTGGAAAAATTGGGATGATAGTGATGATGCTACTGCCATGTTTTCTCTCTGAGTTTTTGGTTGCTTGCTACAAGAAACTATACAGATAATTATCATTTGTTAACTTCGAATAATATATCGTTTTAACCTGGTATTGAAAACAAGATAGCAAAGATGGGTGTTTGGTCTAGTGGTATGATTCTCGCTTCGGGTGCGAGAGGTCGCGAGTTCGATTCTCGCAACACCCCTGTATTTTTAACTACAGGCTACAGCACTATTTTTGCTAATTTTCTTCCTCTTCTTCGCTATACGACATGAACCAGGAAGGCTTTATCGTCGTTCTACACTTTTATAGGCTAAAACTAAACGACTTATTATTTTATTCGTTTTTCATGCAAGTGCTACGTGCTATCCACTAGATGTGGATACATTCAGCCAGAACATGGTCAGCCTAAGCAAGAAAAATAATCAACAAATGGCCAAAGTTTCATTCCTGCTTGGCATCAGGGCTAACTAGAATATTAATGAAGATAGGCTCATTCAATAAGTCTGATGATACAATAAGTTTCACAATATTTTTCTGAAGTGTTCAGCACCAAGAGCCGTGGGCATTGGTGTTATTATCCGGGATGATGAAGGTAGGGTGGAGGCAGCTTTGAGCAAGAAGATCTATGCCCCGTTGGGTGTTGTGGAGGCAGAAGCAAAAGCTTTTGAAACCAGTCTTATTTGCCAAGGACATCGGTATACTATTCGAGAGTTCATCCTGGAGGGCGATTCTATTATTGTACATTGAGCTCTTTGTGAAACTTCCACCCAGTGGCGGAGCTAGGATTTGACTTCAGGAGGGGCAAAATTTATATACACTATGAACATTCATTAGGACATGTATATGTATATTACTTTATATAAAAAAAAACAATACACATATATTTTAGTGGTATTTTAATGTAATAAGACCTACATAATTTAAAATAAAATAATACTATTACTTCTTAAAAAATAGAGTATACTATAGAAAAGTATATCATAGCCTACCTGCTAACCGATATTAATACCCTAAGGGACTAAGACATGTTGCACTAAAGGGAAAAAAATAAGAAGACATGTGTAACTCTAGGAGAATATAGCTCAGTTTTCAAAGAATTTTAATATCCAGAAGTCACAAGAGTGTTGGTCTCATTCCTGGAGTTTAGATGAAGTTCTCTTCATGTACCCTATACGTTTAGGACTGAAGAAAAAAAAAAAATGAAACCATCACAAGGCAAAATTAGGATATCTCTTAAGTGCCTAATTTTTTTTTGGCAGGCCAGGGGGGCCAAGTGCCCCCCCCCTCGTCTGTGGAACCAATTATTTTAGGTATGCATACCCTTTGCAGGGACTTTCGCCAGGGTGAATTCTCTCATGGACTTAGATAGGGTAATAGACCAGCCTATTTACTTGCTAAACATGCTCTAGGCATTGTTCATTTCACCGCATGGATTGAAAAGAACCCTTGCTTCCTTGAGCAAACTCTTTTCCATGATGCAATATCTTTTTCGTATCATTAATAAAATTTCAGCATTCATATCCAAAAAAGAGAAAAAGAAAAAAAGAAGTTGTGATTGGTGTAAAAAAGTGATATTAATTGGGTCCTTGTTTAACTAGAACATTGATGCATTGGTTTGCTTCACAATAAACATGTTCTCTAATTTTGTCAGGAAAGGTCCTTAAGAGTCAAGAAGCTCCATCAATTAGTAGGGTTCCATCAATGTGACTATTGAAAATGTTATTCTTCATAAGATGAACAACAATATTTGCATCTAGTTCACTATGGATAAAGCCCCCAAAGCTTAGCAACCTCACTTGTCGTTCACGTAGTTGATATAGCAAACCCTTTTATCCAGTTTCATTCACTGTTTCTAGAAGCGCTCCACCCCTGACAAGGCCTGGATTTTTAAACATGGAGCCATATGTGTTAAGTTTTATCAAGCCTTCCAAAGGTTTTAAAAAACATGTTTAAATTATAGAATTAAAAAAATGTTTAAATATTAATTACTAAAAATGTATATAAATATCTACTAAAAAAAACTATTAATTTGAGAATTTTGAATATCAATTAAGATCTAACCAGGTTCGTAAATCGAGTTGTTTATGAACAACTTAGGCCCAACTCAAAAAAGAACTTGTTTATATTTATTTATTTAGCAAATGAGTCAAGCTCAAGCCTACTCAACTTTTAAACAAGTCAAGCTCAAATGTAATGGCTTGTTTGTGTGTGTGTGTGTGTGTGTGTGTGTGTATAAAGAGTATGAGACTCAATTTAAGTATATAATATCGTATATATTTATATTATACATCTATAAAAAATATACTTATAAAGATTTGATATTGGATTGTGCAAGTTTGATTATAATTCATAAGATATTAAACTATTATTTTTAATTTGTTGATAATATAAATAATCCGTTTCGTAATAAAAACTATATTTTATTTTTAATAATACAAGTTTGTTGAATTTAATTTTTATAAGTTCACGAAAATCATTCTATCTAATAATTTAAATGCTTTAGTTTCAACTATAATTTAGTTATTAATTAGTAACTTAGACTTATGAAAAGGTAAAGATTTTGGTTGTGGTGTTTACTAAATATGGGTAGATAATAATTCAATCAACTTGTTATAGAAAAAACTTGATAAGAAAATAAACTAAGTTTGGATATATAATATAGATTGGTAACAATAAACCCAAGCCTTACTCGTATTTATAGTTATGTTATTAAATGAACAATTTTGAACTTTTAGTACTCAACTTTTTTATAACCCTAATCTCAACAAAATTAACATATAGTTTCTCCAACGTTTATAATTAAAACAGTAATTTTAGAATTAGAAAATATTTCACATAAAAGTTTTTATGGTAATATTTTACTATCCATTAATCATCAATTTTAATAAACTTTTTATAAGAAATTAAAAAAATTATTTTAAAAAATTAGTTATGTAAGGGCAGGTTTTGATTCCTAAGCCCAAAAGATAGAAGGATTTAGGTTCAAAGAGCCCAACACAATGAATTTTTAGAGAGTGGGTTGAAAACTAGGTTTCAGTGAGTTGGACAATGCCCATAATGAATATAAGATTGAAATAAAACAAAGAAAAATAGGTTTTATGTGAAGAAATCCTTCCTCGGCAAGTCTGAGGAGAGTAGTTCTAGAGTATATTCTTCTTAAACTTTATTACAATTTCAGTTCTTTGTGTTACAGTCAACTCCCCCTATCCCTGGAGGATCTCTCACATTATATAGCCCCTTTTGGCTGATCTTAGCCCTCCATTTTTTGATTATGCAGGCCATTACTCGAGTGCTTGTCCCATCAAACGCCCTCCCAAGTCTTCTGTAAGTTGCGGCAACCAAGACAGCACTGTTCAGGGGTCTTCTCCACATAAATGCGGCCAAGGTGTTTGGTGAAATGCATTAAATGTGGTGGCAGCTACCATCCCTCCAATCACATTAGGACTAACCCCCTCTCTGAAGCTCTTCCTTTACAGTGTGGCCCCCTCTAGTAATGTGCTATTGACGTGGCCATGGTCCGCCTCTCCAGCCTTACCATCCGAGTGTATGGACTCCTCGGAACTTTATTGGCCTCCTCAGCCTTGACTATGACACGTGGCATGATTACCTTATTAAATTTCTATACCCCACAATAGCCCCTCAAAACTCTGGTTTTTCTCTTTTATCCGAGGAGAAAAATGGGGTTTTGATCCTAAGTGATTGGCTCCACACGCGTCTTTGTTTTTCCCACGTGAGAACGTCACTTCGCATGCCCTATAACCGTTCCTGGCGCTTCGGAGTCCGTAACGTCTCATTAAATGCTCCATGCGGCACCTTGTCTCCCACGTCCTACAGTGAGATGGAGATCCTATGGCTGATGTTTTTCCTCAAAATTTGGGGCGGGTTAACTCCCACCCAACTTCGCCTCCTATATAAGGTGCCTGGGGGATTTATTTCTCTCACTTTCCAAATTTTCAAACTTTCAAGAAGCTCCTGAAGTGACCCTTGCCCTTATTTTCGTAAGTTCCCTTATTCTTAGGTTTCTCTTCTCTTCGGCCAGTCTCCTCGGCCAATCTCCTTGGCCTTTTGTTTTATGTTTATTTCTTCACAAAAATTTCTTTCCTTTCTCCTTAGTCTACTTAGATTGGTAGGTTTGCTCATTTAGTAGATACCCTCGCAGGTATGGAGGGGTTTAGGGCCTTGTATCACATTCTCTGGGATGTCTCCTTGCGGTATTTCCCTCTGGGTGGGTGGCATGCCCTCAGAAAGGACGGGGTGGTCGTTATTCCCATGATTGCCTTCATAGAAGGGGGAATGAGGCTCCCATGGGTAGAGTGACCAGGGACTACTTAGTCGCCCATAGGATTTGCCCTCACTAATGCGCGTCCAACCTTTTTAGAGTCTTAGGTAGTGTAGATGCTCTTAACGAGCAAATGGGATTGTGCCTCACCTGGCACGACGTTGTCTGGATGTACGAGTGTCATATGCTTGCAGACTCTAGCTACTATCTTAAGTCTAGGTCTTCTGATGTTAGGCTCATCTCGTATCTCCCCAAATCCAACAAGAGCATAAAAGATGACTTTCTATTCGTTTAGGGTGAATGGCATGACGGTCTTCACTACCCAACCCAAGAGGGAGTACTAGGTAGGGTACCCTAGGTTTAGGTCTTCTAACAAGGGAATTAGTTTTATAGTTTGCTTCTTTCTTCATTCCTTTACTGTTTTGTTTCCTTCTGACTAATGACTCGTTTTTCTAACTATGGTTTTGCTTCTCGGCTGTTTTCTGCAGATAAAAGATACGTGGCTCCCAATCTCAACTTTGTCAACATTCCAGATCTCAACAGGGTGCTGAGATCCAAGGTGTTTGTGAGTGAGGATAGACAACTGAGAGCTGTCCACCTTATCCTCGACTTCAAACCCCTGTTCGATAAGTTTCAGGACGTGGGCAACACGATCAGAGTGAGTGATCCTCGACTAGCTCGGATTGACGTTTTGGTGCCTGGATTCCTAGCCCGAGAAGGCACCGTGCAAGTCGAGCTGCCCTCCTATCGTTTTCCTCGGGAAGAAGCAGTTTCAAGAGAAGAGACAGCTTCCTCGCGCCTGTCACTCGAGATTAAGATAGACCAATTTCAGCTCGAGGAAGGGAGAGAGGAGCAAGAAGAGCCTGTGATTCAGGTCTCAGATTCAGAAGACGAGCTTGACAGATTTTCAGGAGTTCGCACTTTCAGACTCGTCGTTGCGCACATAGCCAGCGATTCAGAGGAAGAAGAAGAAGAAGAAGAAATGTCGTTGGAGAGGAAGAAGGGTCTCCGTGAACTCTTTACGGGTAGGGCCAAGGGGTCGGCGCCCAAAGATGCCTCTAGGTCTCAGCTCCCTTCTACTCTTCCTCCTCCTTCCCCTCCTTCAGTTAACCCTTTTGCGCCTGCCAATCTGAAAAAAAGAAAAAAGGACAAGGAGGTGGTCAAGAAGGGGGAGTTGGTCCCTCATAATGAGGAGGTTCCTCCACCATACCAAGGAACTCTACCATCAAGGAGTTCTAGAGAGGGAATGCCAACTACCTTGCCGATGCTCTAGAGCAGCCCTTCTTGTTGCCAAAGGATATGGCTGCTCTGAAGAATGTGAGGCAGCAGGACCTCTTTTTGTCCCTGAAAAGGGACTTGGCCTTGGTAAGCTTCTCAACACTCCTTAATAACCCCATGCTAGGTTATCTTTTCCTTATTTGATAAAGCATTCCTTTGTCGTTTTTGTGTAGGTTTTCTGCAGGGACTACTGCCGAGAGGTGTGGACCGAGGCGCTGAACCTGGCTGGAGTTCCTGCTGCCTAGGAGTGGAGAAGGGCTGAAAATGTTTATTACCCACCAAACCTCTGAGAGGCTCTTGCAACACTTCTGGGCTCCGGAGCAGATACGGCCCTTGCAACAACTGCCCCTGAGCAATTTCCAAGCACCTAGGCCCCTTTTTCCTCTCCTGAGACCTCTAAATGGCCTGGTAAGGCTGGTGACCAAGGGCAGGGGGTGGAAGTGGCCAAAGGCAAGGAAGCTAAAGCTCTGCCAGAGGCTAAGGGCCCAGGAGCTGACCGAGGCAAGGAAGCTGCTCCCAAGATAAAAGGGTCTGAGCCGGTCAAGCCTCAAGTCGTGGCCCAGGAGAAGAAGGTCAGCTCGGGCAAGGTTGCTGATCCTCCTATCTCCCAGCTAGCCAGCAAAGAAGACCTTCCTCTAGCCAAGGCTTAGCTTAGGATTTTTTTCTTCTTCTTTTTTTTTTTTTTTTTGGTACTTTTCTTTTGTTGTGGCAGTTTTCCACTGTTTATAATGTATCTTTATTTTGTTCAATGAAAAGACATTAACCTTTGCTTTATGAACCTTTGTTTTTCCTGCAATATTTACCTTTTATTGGCTGTAGTTACTGTTTTGTCCTTTGCTGAAAGGTTAGATTGATGATGCTTCTAAGGGTGAACACCCATACTTTAACAAAAGCTAATAGTAATGATTTGTTGTTAATTCAAATGAATTAAGCCCATGTAAACAGTGAGAAAAATAACTATGTGTTGGTGCTAAAAACTATATAATCAACAGGAATGTCTAAGTACTTAGAGACAAGCAAAACACTTAGTAGAAAAAGGGGGTGTTTGAGGTCTCTCATTTTAAGAGTACCTTATGAATGTACCTTCAAAATCCTTTAACCAAAACCCAGGGTGAGACCTCGTTTTCTAATGATGATGCATATGCCAAGGTCCCATCCTTGGTGAAATTGCGAAGTGTTATTTTACTCAAGGCATGTGGTCTGAGTGACCAAGTATGGCTGAGACTCTGTTTAACACATTGATATTTGCTCAAGAAATATTAATTTACCCAAGGCATGTGGTCCAAGGGGCCAGGCATGACCATGGTTCTGTTTAATACTTAATCAAGTAATTAAGAACATTAATTTACCCAGGGTATGTGGTTCGAGGAATCAAGCATGACCAAGGTTTTGTTTAATATTCAAACAAGTAACCAAGAATATTAATTTACCCAAGGTATGTGGTCCGAGGAACTAGGCATGACTAAGATTTTGTTTAATATTCAAACCAGTAACTAATAATATTAAATTTACCCAAGGTATGTGGTCTGAAGAACCAGGTATGACCAAGATTCTCTTTAATATTCGAACAAGTAACCAGGAATATTAATTTACCCAAGGTATGTGGTCCGAGGAACCAGGTATGACCAATGTTCTGTTTAATATTCAAACAAGTAACCAACATGACACATAACTTTAACAAAAACATGGCAGATTTGCCTTTCATTAATAATAATACCTTCGCAGGTTATTTACATTATAGGGGCATGGTACAACATTTTTGTCCAGGTCTTCTAAGAAGTATGCACCTGTACTAGCTACCAAGATGATAGGGTATGACCCTTCCCAATTGGGCCTTAACTTTCCCCGTGTTGGGTTTTTTTGCAGTACCCACAACCTTTCCTAATACCAAGTCCACAGGGGCTAACGGTCTTGACTTCACGCTTGAGTCGTACTCCTGTTTGAGTTTCTGCTGATAATACGCTAATTGAATCATGGCACTTTCTCTCCGTTCTTCAATTAAATCCAGGCTCTTTTCTAGTAGGTTGTCATTGTTGTTTGGAATGAATAAGCTTATCCTCAGCGTTGGGAATCCAGTCTCAAGAGGAATCACAGCCTCGACTCCATAGGTCATTGAAAAAGTTGTCTCCACTGTTGACCTACGAGGGGTAATCTGATATGTCCAAAGAACGTGTGGCAGCTCTTCCATTCATTTACCCTTTTCATCATCCAATCTTTTCTTGAGTCCACTCACTATGACCTTATTGACAGTCTCGGCCTGTCCATTTCCCTGTGGATAAGTCGGGGTGGAATACCTATTATTAATGCCCAATTCACAACAGTACCTCCTGAAGGCTTTGCTATCAAACTGAAGAACATTGTCCGAGATGAGGGTATGAGGGATCCCAAACCGAGTGACAATATTTTTTCACATAAATCCTAGCATCCATGTCCCTGATATTTGCCAGTGACTCAGCTTCAACCCACTTGGTGAAGTAATCCGTGCTGACCAATAGCCATCTCCTATTCCCTGTTGTCTTAGGGAAAGGCCTTACAATATTCAAGCCCCATTGAGCAAAAGGCCAAGGGCTAGATAGAGGATTGAGGACACCCCCTGGTTGATGAATATTTGGAGCAAATTTCTGACATTGGTCACATTTTTTCACGTATTCTTGTGCCTCATTTTGCATATTTGGCCACCAATACCCTTGAGTAAGGGCCATGTGAGACAGTGATCTGCCCCCTGTATGACTTTCACAAATCCCTTCGTCTAACTCTTCTAAGAGTGGTTCCACTGCCTCAGGATGGACGCATAGCAAATAGGGCACAGAAAAAGAGCGCTTGTATAACTTTTGATCCTAGGACAACTAGAAACGATGAGCTTTTTTCCGCACTTTATCAGCTTCTCCTTTCTCCTTGAGTAAGATGTCATCCTTAGGAAATAACACAATAGGATCCATCTAACTAGGTCCCACCCTAATTTGGTGAATATGGAACTTCTCTCTCTCCATCTCAGTGGGCCTACACAAATCCTCAACCAGAATAACCCGAGATAAGCTTTGCGTCGAGGAGGTTGCAAAAGTGGCAAGAGAGTCTGCATACATGTTTCGCTTCTAGGGATTTCCTGTAAGGTGAAAGACCCGAACCCTGATTACAGGTGCCTAACCTAATTTAAATACTCGTGCATTCTCGAATCTTTGGCCTCCAATTCTCCTTTCACCTAGCCTACAACCAACCTCGAATCTGAGAATAACTCCACTGCTCTTCCTCCCATCTTCTGAATCATAGCCATTCCTGCCAACAAAGCCTCATACTCGGCCTCATTGTTCGTGGTTGAGAAGCCCAACCTTAAGGATTTCTCAATAATCACTCCTTTAAGAGATACTAAAACTAGCCCCACTCTAGATCCCCTTTGATTCGTTGCCCTGTCAACGTACACCTTCCAGGATAAAGGCCCTTGCATAGAGACCACGCCAACTGATTTCACATTCATGCATTGCTCTTCCTTGTCCTCTCCCATTGGAGACTTAGTAAACTCGGCCACCAAATCTGCAAGGACCTGGCCCTTAATAGAAGTGCGGGGCATATACTTAATATCAAAAGCTCCCAGGATCGTTCCCCATTTTGCAATCCTCCCTGGGTAGTTAGCCCTCTGAAGCAGTGATTGAAGAGAAAGCTGGGTGAGAACCACAACGGTGTGAGCCTGGAAGTAATGAGGGAGCTTTCGTGTAGCATGCACCACTGCCAAAATGGCTTTCTCCAATGGTAGATAACGAACCTCTACTTCATGCAACGATTTGCTCACATAATAGACTGGTCTATGCACATCATCGTCAACCTGTATTAGTATCAAGCACACCGCATGTGGGGCTACAGCAATGTAAGCAAATAACACTTCCTCCACCTCGGGCTTGGACATAATGGGTGGCTAAGAAAGATATTCCTTTAACTGCTGGAAGGCCAAGGCACAATCTTCGGTCCACTCAAACCTCTTCCACTTATGTAACAACCGGAAGAAGAGCCTGCACCTGTTTGCTGACCTCGAAATGAATCGGTTCAAAGCGACAGTCATTCCTGTCAACTTTTGGACCTCTTCGGAGTTCCAAGAAGGCTGTAGGTTGTTAATTGCTCTAATCTGGTTAGGGTCGACCTCAATTCCGTGATGAGTAACCATATAACCTAGAAACTTACCAAAGCCAATGCCGAAAGAACACTTAGAAGCATTAAGGTGCAATTTGTGTTTCCTTAGTATCTCAAAAATATCCCCGAGATCATATACGTACTCAGACTCTACTTTACTCTTTACTACCATATCATCTATATAGACCTCGATATTTTTGTCTAGTTGAGGTTTAAACATCCTGGTCATCATCCTCTGATAAGTAGACCCTGCATTCTTCAATCTAAAGGGCATCACTTTGTAATGATACTTCTCAGTAGGCGTAACGAAAATAGTTTTCTCTTGATCATCCAAAGCCAATGGTATCTGATGATATCCTTAGAAATCATCCAAGAATCTCATCCGAGGATGGCCTACAGTTGCATCCACTAATTGATCTATTCGAGGCAGGGGGAAGGGATCCTTGGGGCAAACTTTATTTAAATCCGTGAAGTCTACACATACTCGCCACTTCCCACTTTTCTTCCTCACCACCACTATATTGGCTAACCACTCAGGGTAAAAAAACTTCCTTTATGGCGCCGGCCCGTTTGAGTTTAACCACCTCCTCCTTGACAGCATCAGAATGTTCCTTAGATGAGCGTCGAGATAGTTTCTTTTTGGGGATGATGGAGGGATTGACATTTAGATGATGGCAAATAAAATTTGGGTCAACCCCAGGAGTTTCGTAAGCACTCCAAGAAAACACATCAATATTTCTCCTAAGAAATCCTATCAACTCTTCATTCTCCTGAGGAGGCAATTGAACTTTAACCTGGAAGAACTTTCCTTCATCATCAACAATAAAAACCTTTTCTAACTCCTCACACCTTGCCTCTTCTACCACCACATATGTAGACCACATTGGCACCCTTGATTGCTATAAACCCTGCTCAGCAGAAGCTGAGGGCTTACCTCTAGTTTGATGTCTAATAGCAGCCACCAAGCACTGCCTGGCCATAGACTGGCTTCCAACCAACTCCTTGACCTAATCTCCTGATGAATACTTCACTTTCAAGTGTAGGGTAAAAGACACAACCCTCATGGCGTGAAGCCAAGGTCTTGTCACAATAGTAGTATAGGGGGAGTATGTATCTATCTACCACGATGAAGTTCACTTCCACGATTTCTAACCTTGCCTGAACGAGTAGTCTGATTTGGCCCTTCAGAAAGACAGTCTTCCCATCAAACCCTATCAGAGGGGAGTCATAGCAGGTGAGGTCCTCGGGCCTCAGCTTCAACCCATTAAATAGGTTGGGGTATATGATCTCTGCACCGCTGCCCTGATCTACCAACACCCTCTTCACATCATACCCTCCAATCCTGAGAGTAACTACCAGGGCATCATCATGAGGCTGCAAGGTTCCAACTTTATCCTCCTCGGAAAAGCTCAAAACTGGTCGGGCCACCACTCTACCTCTCTTCAAATCTGAGGGCGAGTCCTCTATAGACGGCCGAGCTATAAACATCACCCTAGATGGCTGAGAGCCAGTTCTTCCTAAAGCGGCAAGAATGACACTAATTGTACCTAAAGGTGGTCTTGTTGAAGCATCTCTCTGAGCTTTTAACCCTGCCTGACCACCCTGTCTGTTGAGTTGATGTAGGAATTGCTTCAATTTCCCACTCTTAACCAATTGCTCCAAATGACTCCATAACGTCTTGTAATCCTCCTTAGTGTGCCCCCACTCCTGGTGGTATTGGCAGTGAAGGCTCTGGTTACACCTCGTGGGGTCTCCCCCCATCTTGTTTGGCCATTTAAAGTGCGGCTCACTCTTAATTTTTTCCAAGATTTGATGCACAAGCTCTCGGAACACAGTGCTAACCACTTGAGTAGCAGTAGGTCCGGATTGCCCAGCAAAATCTCTATGAGGTCAGTTGTTGTTGTATCTATCCGACCTAACATCCCTTCTATCCTGTGGGGCCACCTTAGCTTTCCCTTTCCTTTGTTGTTGGTCCTCTTCGACCTATTTATACCCGTCAATGCGGTCCATAAGCTGACGTACATTCCTAACAGGCTTCCTTGTCAAAGATTTTCTCAAATCATACTCGGCAGGTAGGCTGACCTTGAAAGTCCTTATAGCCACATCATCGAAGTTCCCATCTATCTCATTAAACATTTCTCAGTACCTGTCAAAATACATTTTCAAGATTTCCCCTTCTTGCATAGTCATAAACAATAGGGAGTCTAAGGGCCAAGGAACTCTGCTGCAAATAACAAAACGAGCCCCAAACGCCCTAGTAAGCTCCTTAAAGGAGTTAACAGAACCTTTCTGCAGACCATCAAACCATCTCATCGCCACAAGCCCCAAACTGGATAGTAACACCTTGCACATCAAAGTATCATTCTTTGAGTGAACAGACATTCTCTGATTGAAGTGGCTAACATGTTCCACAGGGTCCGTTCTGCCATTATACATAGTGAACGCTGGCTGAGTAAATTGCCGAGGGAGCTTCCCACCTTCAATCCTACGGGTGAAAGGAGATTTAGAGATCTGGTGAAGAGCCCTGCTCATAGCATCGCTGCCCAAACCTTTGCGAGATGGACTTATTCCTACACTTATGACGGCGATCCTCATCATACGAAAAAGACTCACTGAGAGGAGTTCTTGACCTAGGCCTATAGCTGTCATCCCCATCGTCATCAGAAGAAGGGTCAGAGCTTGAAGGAGTCTTTCTCCGTCGCTCATGGCGTAACCTCCTCCGCAGACGGTCAATCTCCAACTACATGCTTTTAGTATTCTCTTCATAAGAGACGTGACTCCTACTTCGAGACTGGCTCCTGCTAGTTTAAGTAGTATGTATACTAACTTCACGATCTCTCCTGCGTTCAAGGTTAAGGAAATGATCTTGGCCTTGGGAACCAACAGATTCTTCCTGGTTTGAACCTGAACCCACCATAGCTGAACGTTGATCTCACTAAAACTCAAGTATTCCCACAAACAGCGCCAATTGCAAGTGCATGTTTTGATTCCTAAGCCTAAAAGGTAAAAGGATTCAAGCCCAAAAAGTCCAACACAATGAATTTTTAAAGAATGGGCTGAAAATTAGGTTTCGGTAAGTTGGACAATGCCCATAATGAATTAAAGATTGAAATAAAACAAAGAAAAACAAGTTTTATGCGAAAAAATCTTTCATCAGCAAAGTCCGAAGAGAGTAGTTCTGGAGTATATTCTTCTTAAACTTGATTACAATTTCAGTTCTTTGTGTTACAGTCGTTTTCAGATTCTCCGATGAACTCCCCCTATCCCTGGAGGATCTCTCACATTATATAGCCTCTTTTGGCTAATCTTGACCCTCCATTTGTTGATTATGCAGGCCACTACTTGAGTGTTTGTCCCATCAGACGCCTTCCCAAGTCTTCTGTGAGTTGCGGCAACCAAGATAACACTGTTCAAGAGTTTTCTTCACATAAATGCGATCAAGGTGTTTGGTGAGGTGCATTAAATGTGGTGGCAGCTACCATCCCTCTAATCACATTATGGCTAACCCTCTCTCTAAAGCTCTTCCTCTACAGTGTGGCCCCCTCTGGTAATGTGTCATTGACGTGGCCATAACCCACCTCTCCGACCTTACCATTCGAGTGTATGAACTCCTTAGAACTGTATTGACCTCTTCGACCTTGGGTATGACACGTGGCATGATTATCTTATTAAATTTCTATACTCCACAAGTTACTTTTTTTTTTTTTTTTTTTCATAAAAGTTTATTCAATAGTTTATTATTAAATATATCCGTTAGTAAAATTCATTAGAAAAAAAGTGTAAATGATGAACCTATCACCTATGCAATCAATAACAAGTAAGCCACCTACATGTTATGGTGTAGCATTACTAACCCTGCGTCGAGGTGGAAAAGTAAGCGTATCACTCAAAATGCGTAATTGAATCAAAAAACTAAACCAATCCCGCAAAGTTCAATCATTGAAAATGACAAAGAGCTGACAAATGATATGGGTTGGGATGACAAATGATAAAACTTTTCAGAACTCAAAAACCCTTCCCATAGCCTTTGCAGTCAGGTTTAATTGTGTGACCAATGACCATCAAAAGTTTCAGAAATAGGAAAAAAAAAGAAAAAAAAACCTCAATAAGGTAAAGGAACTAGCCTATTAAATCTAATGTTTTCTGGAACTAGGAAAGATTACAGTATAAAATTCAATTATTAATTTCACCAAAGAAGAAAAGGTGTTAAAAAAACCCAAGAGTTGTAAAGCAATAAGATAGAAAAAGAGGTGTTACTTTTTTTCCCCTATTCTGATTAATCTTTTAATTTCCTTTTTTTAAACAACTATTTGATTAAGCTTTGGTGACAAAAGTTTGTAAACAAATGAAACAGTGCGTGAGAAGTATTGTAATATTGATTGAATAATTATATTTTATTTTATTTTATCAACTAACAAGGATCTTTAGGTTAATCTAGATATGTTCCAACATGCATGTACATCAACACCACCTCTATGGCTCTATCTCAGAGTCACATGAAATTAAGCATCCAATAATGTTTAGAACTTTATATAACAAGTACTAATTTAACACGATCTTGCTGGAAAAGATAGGAAATGAAACAAAATCCAATGCACCTAAAAGAACAAAAGCCTAATAGTAACCCTAGCAAGTTTCCACAAATATTTCAGCCTACAAGCATTGATGTAAACTGCTTAATTCACAAAACTTAAACCAAACAGTTCTCAATGTGAGAAGGGATTTTTATTTTTTATTTTTTTGAAGATCTTTCATTCCAAATATTTTCACATGCATAACAGCTGCTAATATATCTACACATGACATTCATCCTCCAACCATCTATATATATATATATATATATAAAATAAATGAAGGTAAGAGAAACTCATATTAGGATTCCAAATTAGAGTTCTAATTAATTTTATACCATGTGTCATAAATTATTTATTCTTAAAGAGTTTTATTTCTTAATTTTAGAATCAAACGTGGGACCACATCATAAATATTCATCTAAGTGAGTTATTAAGTATAAAAATCAAAGAGTTTAAAATAAATAAATCGTAAAAAAAAATAATAAATAAAAAAAGTACTTCACAATAATAATAATAAAATGAAAATTTTACATTTTATACTTAATAATATCTTTACAAAATTTTGTAAAAAGTTAATAAAATATAAAAATGACTATCAATAGTATTTAAATTATATATTTTAAGAATTATATTATTTATTTTATTATATATCTTTAAATATATTTATGCATTTACATAGAGTTACAAGTTTTACAAGTTAGTTTCTAATAATGCCAGAGAAAAAGCTGCTAGCTGATCAACTAAACTAAAGTCATATGAAGATGACAAGCTGATTAAGAAAAACTAGCAAAGAAAAAAGAAAAACAAATAAATATAACATTGCTTCACTAAAGTAAAGAACCACACTTAATATTTTTCCCTTCTATACTGTTTATATAATCAGTACTTCCAAGCCGAGTCTAAGAAAATACTCGCAGAGTAGAGAGCAAGAGGAGAGGACCTAAACATAGTGCTGCTTAGCCTAAAGTTCAAGATCATTGATGAAGAAATTAAAAGCAGACTCAACTTTTAAGGGGGAGAAAATATCTTATACAGATCCAGAATATATATATATATATATATATATATATAATTTCTTTAGGCAGTTTATATATTAATTTTCTCCTTAAGTTGGTGAACAATTTAACAGTCTTTTGTGCTAATTACCCTAATGAATTCTATCCACCATTCAGAGAACGAGTTATCCAGTGTCGGCATCCTAGCTAAATTGCTACTTCACCTAGGGAAACTATTTAGGCGACAATAATAACCCATTTTCAGCCAAGTCTGCCTGCTAGCTTCAATAATTTAGCTATACCATGCAACCCTAACTCATCTGTACAAGTTCATTGATTGTAAATGTAATAATATAAAACCGACAACATTTCAGAAAATAACCTAAGCAAAACACGTAGAGATCCAGTGATTTTACGAAAAATATACTCCCACTCTTTCCATTTCAGTAGCCATGTGGTAAGTAGGATCAGTCTCAGGTTTAAGTGATTAGAGAGAAGAGAGTCAAGAGACCAATATTAATTGGAGAGAACCTATCAATGAGCATTATATGCTAACAATTTATAGCACAACTACGCTCCAACATAAAAGTTAGATCATTAATGAAAACAAAATAAAGAGGAGAGCAATAAATAAAGAACAAAATGAAGAGGAGCAAGTAGCTTTAAGCCTTAAGGCGCTTATAATTTATAAATGCAACAATTTCTTTTGCTGAATTTAAAAATGCAACAATCCTATGCATATTTTTCTCCTTAATTTGGTGACAAGTTTTTTCAGCCACAGAGCTAATTGTCCTTTACTTTTTGAAGGGTTAAGATTTATCCCATTCTTCTACTCAGAGCCTCAGAGAGAGAGAGACAATAGCCCAATCTCTGATCCGCCAAAACGATCACAACAAACGGTGGGATTATCAACCTAGAGACTGACTGTTTGCCAGAACTGGAATAAACAGTAGTAAACAGATACATTTTACAGTGAGAGCACAGAACCAAAAGACAGAACAGAGAAAAAGAACAAAGTGATCGACACAACAGTCAAGAAGAAAAACAACCTTCTATTCCAAAGCATTAATGAAGAACTACAACATCTCTCGAGGTCTTCAAACAAACACAGTATATACAAACAGTTCACTAGATGATCACAACCATCCATCTGGAGAGGGTGGATCCCATCACCTGTCCTTTCATGGTCTTTTAGGTGCAGGTGCCAAGTTCCACCCCCTTCCTTTCCTTGCTTACACCACAGTAGCACAGTTAACCTAATTAAGCTCCATACTAACTAGAAATTACAGCCCTTGACTGAGATAGAAGAAAATGAACCAAACCAAAAGTTCAACTTTTAAAAAACTGGCTGACTGACCCACCCATAATGAGAAGTGACAAGTATAAATAGAACTTTGTCAAATCAGAGCCACCAAATCCAACAGAGCTAGATTTGGATAGTCCCAAGTGCCTCTCAGTACACCTCCATGCGGGTACATTTTCCCACTATGCTTTGCTTCACCAACTTTCTTGAGCCATCCCGAGGTGGTTCAAACAATACAGGTAGAACTTGATCGGATTCACACGGAAACCCCACACTCTCAAAGTGCCTCACCAGTTCCTCCTTGCCCTGTAAACATTTTTTTCAGATCAAACCAATCAAAGTTCATTCAGAGAAAGATAATGATGGTAGCGTGGAATACTCTAAAAAGGTTTCTGAGTTTTTACACAAATAGTAGTAATAGTTAGGTCAATACCTGGATTCTAGCGAGGGCTATCTGACGCTTCTTGTGTGAATTAAAATGATCCCAACTCTGCTTGTCAGTGGCAATGTAAAACTTCCACACTGCTTGTGGGTTGGTGAAGTTAACAAACGCATACCCTTTGTTAAACCCTGTGCTGCAAAAAAAAAAAAAAAAAAAAATCCATAGAATAGTTACTGCATTTGAATTAACTGTAAGTTACGGTGGGGAAGCTAATTACAATACTTGAATGAAGGGTCTGACATTGGACTAAAAGGGTAGCTGAATAAATGTAGCTTTCATAAATACCTGAAGTCTATAGGCAAATAGAGAAAATCATACTCTGACACAATGAGGTTTTCAAACTTATCAGTCTTCTCTCGATTCGCCAACATGCAATGATGGTCCAGAAACTCCACCAACATTTCACGGCTGAGAGAGATAATGGAAATAGCTAAGCTAATTAATTATGAAATACAAGGAACATGAAATGCAGAGAGAAAATCAAGAAAATAGACAAACCCTTTTGAATATAATTGGGAATGATTGGATTAACTCATCACACACAAAATCTAACATGCGTGTTCATCCAAATCAAATTGGAAAAGAGGGATAAAAGGACCAAAAAATAGCAATACATGATTCAGAAAACCAAATTTCACCCACATGCAGAAAAATCAACAACCAAGAATTAACAAAAATCACATAGAAGTAAGCCCACAGAGAAAGAGAAAGAGGAAAATGAAATATACTTGTATTTGTTAGGTATGTTTCTAATCATAACAGTGGTTTCAACTGCACCAGATTGCACAGGAAGCACAGGAGTATAGTTTCTCTTCTTAGCCTTAACACAAAAACCCGCTTTTCGAGCAAACTTGTTTAAAGTTTCCACATTTCCAGCACGCTTATTGTTCAAATTCTCATTAGGACTAGAAGTCTCAGTACTGTTACCACACTTTGCCCACCATGGCTGCCTAACCCTACCACCACCTTGCCCCCCATAGCAACGATTTCTGTATCTCTTGTGATTAACTTTTTTAGTCACCACTTTTTGCTCCACCTTGGTCTCATGATGCACCACATGGGTTTGCTCTAAAGGCTCTGCTACAAAAGAGTTTGTTGGTTCAGTAACAGTCAACAGGTTCTTGTGTTGTGATGGAGGAAGCAAGAGAGAGGGTTCGGTACTTTGCAGGTAAAAGTTAGTATAGAACGTTTCTGACTTTGAGAAGCTTTGAACATAAGGAGTGCAGTAGTAAAAGTTTGTGTTTGGAGATGAGAGATAGTAATGATGAGGAGTGCTTAGAGAGGGACAAGGGATAAGAAGCTGGGGATTCTGTAGAGGAAAGAATTCTGGTGCGTTTGGGTTCAAAGGAGAAATCCAACCAGCCATGGGAGCTGTGGAGAAATGCTTGCAATATGCGAGAAGGAAGGAAGGAGCTTAGTTACTAGTTACTACCTTTGAAGCCACAAACTCCAGACCCCTCAAGCATTCTAGGCAGGAAGAATCGACCTTACTTATATATTTGTAAATATGTAAGGGGAAGACAGGTTGAGATAGAGAGGTGTGAGATGGACACTACGGTCTACGCATGGTGGTCTCAAAAAGTGATCCTAAAGGCGTGTACGTACAGATGCTGATGAAACTCAATCAATCGACGGCCAAATTGGCCAAATTGCCCCAATTTTAGCAATATTTTAAGAAATATAAAAAAAGGACCCTGACAACAAAATTTTAGGTTCAATTTGACACGATGCCGTTTTTAGTTTTTTTTTAAAATATAAATTGGTAAAAAATGTGTAAAAATATATGTAATTGTGTTTAAAAATTAAAAATATATGTTTAAATTTATGTATTAAACGAGTCCTCAGTTACCACATTTGAGTTTGACAAAATCAAATTTCAAGCAAGTTCCAGCTTCACTGTTTAGCGTGCCACGCAAGTTTGTAATTCGGGTTCTAAAAATGTACTAAGCAGCTAAATAACTTTATTAATATGCTTTTTTCTAAAATTATTACTAAAATTGTGCTATTTGGTAAATTTCCACCTCAATCCAAGCGTAAAAAAATGAGATGGAAGGGAAAATATTAATATCTGAAGCAAATAAGTACAATATTTTGTATTTTGCTCCTTAATTGATTACTTTTTTTTTCCTTAACTTTCTTTATACACCCAGCAAAGAAGTACATAGTATTTCTGATTGGATTAACATAATTTTTAGCTAATTCTCCTGATCAAAAACATTTTTATTATACATACATCAATCATAATATATAGTATCAATAATAATGAAAAAAAGTATTGTGTTTTTACACTTATCGTCAAAAGTAATGCTAAAAATACTATGAAATTTACTATTTATCTTTATAAATTAATGTATCACTAATAAATAATAATATTTATTACTAAATCAATTTGTAAGGTTTTCATCTAAAATTGATAGTAGATTTAGTATTTTTTTTTTCAATTTCTAATTCAGTGTATTGGGAGACTATTACACCCATAGGCTCTTAATTACCTTTTAAACAATTTTAAGTTTTAGGTATATTTCATTTAAATCTTAAAATTTTAAAATGTTCGATTTAAATATCAAAGTTTTTTAAAAATGCTTCAAAATACTTTATATGTTAATATAAAGTAACCAACTAATTTGAATGAATTTTATTTCATACCTTGAGATTTAAATAAAATATTTTAAAAGCTTAAAGTTAAATATATATATATATATATATATATAATAGTAAAAGTTAATATAAAACTGATGATGCCTAAATCGTCAGTTGGGTCACTCGTCCAATCCGGAGCTCTTGACAATTTAGGCATCATCAAAAACCATCTAAAATTATATGGTACTATAATTTTTAAATGAGAAATGCTTGAAACTTGCTTTTCAAAAAAATTGGATTCTTACAGTGTGATATTATAACCTTATATCACTGCGAACTTTTTTTCTTTCACGTCAAAATTTTACCTCAAACTCAAAAAAGAATTAGGAAAGAAAAATGAGAGGCAGATCTCATTTGTCCTAGTCATAGTTTTAAAAATGAACTAGAGAGGTTGTTTCAACTAGGAATCGAGCACCAATTCAATGCGATAAAAATTGGTCAAGAACGGGTAAAAACCAATAATCAAGTGCTTTTTCGGTTTTTTATCAATCTAGTTTTTAAAATTATGATCTTAATTTAATAACGAGAGAATAATATATAATAAATAAGTATTGTTCTTGTAATAAATTACAAAACATATCCATATGACATATTTAGCACACCTTTAAACAAATGATCTCCCTACCGTCTTGACATGAAAGAAAAAATTCTCACATACAACCTGTGGGGCACAAGAATTTGAATAAGGCACTTGTGCCATGTGTCATACACATGGTCGAGGAGTCCATTATCGCGCCGAGGAGATTACACGCTTGGAGAGTAGGGCCACGTCAGTGGCACGTTACCAGAGAATGTCATATTGTAGAGAAAGAGTTTCAGAGAGGGGGTTAGCCTTGACTTGACTAAAGGGATGGTGGCTACCACCACATTTAATGCATCCTACCAAACCTCCTGACTGCATTTATGTGGAGAAGATCCCTGAACAATATTGTCTTAGTTGCCCCAACTCACAAGGGGCTTGGGAAGGTGTCTGATGAGACAAGCACTCAAGTAGTGGCCTGGACGATCAATAAATGGAGGGCCAAGACCATCTAAAGAGAGCTATATAATGTAAGAGACCCTCCAAGGAGAAAGGATCGGAAAATCTGTAGAGAAAACACTATAGCAACAAGAACTAAAATTGTATCCAAGTCCAAAAGAACTAAATTCAAGAATTAATCATTCTCCTCAGACTTTGCCAATGAAGGATTTGCTTACTTTAAACTTGTCTTTCTTTGCTTTCTTAATATCTTTGATCCATTGTGCACGTTGCCATATCCACTGAGGCCTAGCTTTTAAGCACACTATTTACAAATTTATTGTGTTGGGCTCTTTGGGTCTAAATCCTTCTACACTTTGGGCTCAGGAACCAAAACCACGCCCTTACATAACCATTTTTTCTTAGGTAAGTTTTAGGTAATATTTATTTTCATTTCATAGTTTAAACTTTAGGGTTTTTGGTAGATTTCATTTTAACCTTAAACTGTCAAAATGTTTCATTTAAATCTCAAAATCTGAAATACAATTTATTTAAATCAGTTGGTCATATTTTATTTAACGTAACCTTTTCTTTTTAAAAAATAGGGGTTATCAGAATTTGTGACAAAATGTTTAAATGAAAGTGTTTTTAAATAAAATGTATTTTAGATTATGAGACTTAAATTAAACATTTTGACTGTTTAAGGTTTAAATGAAATATATGTAGCTAAAAGCCTTTTTAAAGATATTCTCCATTTTTTTTTTTCATTTCATTTTCTCAGACACAGCTTTTTCAAAATCTCTTTATTTTTAGGTATAATTATACTTTTATTGATTTAAAAAAATAGTAATTTTGAGACACTTGTTTTTTAAGTACAAATTTTCTAAGTATTTTTAAATCCTCACTTTTTTTATATGATATTTTAAAGTAGTTTATATATATATATATATAAATCCTCATGTAGGTCGCCTAGATTTTATTTAGTTGTTTTGGAATAATTTCGTTCTTAACAAATCCCCCCCCCCCCAAATTCTTATTTCACCTTGTTGCAAGTTTGGGTAAATAATAATAATTATTATTATTATTGTGGGGGAGAAAAGCCCAGCCCAACTTATTGGGCCAAAGGCCCTATCCGAGGACCACTGTTCGCCCGAGGAGACCAAGACGCAGCCAGAGGCCCATGTGAAAGGAGAATGTCCGCAAGCGAGCACGTGTACCGTCCGAGGAGATGCTCATACGTCCGAGGAGACCGATATCGTCGGACCCGACGAGGCTTATGTCCGGCACGTGTCAAGCGATCTGTTTAACAAGTGTCAGGGGAGAAAAGGGACCTCGGACACGTGAGAAGGTGACAAGAATAGAGAAATATCAAGGAGACAGACTTCAACCACCGCATTTAATGCTCTGCACCTACCCACCTGGCCGCATTTATGTGGAGAAGACCCCTGAACAGTGCATCCTCAGCTACCGCCACTCAGACAGGGCTAAAGGGGGAGTATGATGGGACATGCACTCAAGTGGGCGCACAGATGGTGAACAAGTGGACGGTGGAGATGGAGAAGGGCAGCACTATATAAGAGAGAGAGGTATCTGATAGATGGATGGAGAATCAAGAGAGAGAAAAGAGCATATAATTTTACTGTAGCTCCAACATTTGTAACTTAAGTTCATCAATGAAAATCGCCTCCTCGGACGAGACATTGATCACTGTCCGAGCACCTTTTTATTCAAATTTCCCCATCTTCTACGCCGTTTAATACTGTTATTTTTCATTACTAGCCTAGCTCTTTCACCCACTCTCTACAAATTTATTGTTTTGGGTTCAGTGGGCTCCAAACCCATACCTCCTTGGGCTTGGGCTGCAGAATCTGACCCTACAATTATAATAACTAGCCTCATCACACGTGCTTCACGCGTGCGACGAGGCTTCTTTTTTTTTTTTTTTTTTTTGGAGGTTTAGTCTCATAACTTTATATTCATAACCAAATTTTTTACAAAAATCATAGAATTACCCATTTAATATATATATATATATATATATATATATTTGAGAAAGTAGAATATAAATTTTGTTCAGAGGCTTACCAATTTTGACAGGAAAATGCTTGACCATTGAGAAGAATTTAGTATATGAAACAGAAAGAACAAAGAATAAACTCAAGGAATATTGTGGATTTACAATTTGAGGGACCACAACGTTATAAAGGGGAAGAGAGGAATAAATGAAAGAAGAATTTTTTTTTTTTTACTCATGAAGTTGCAATTGATTTATGAGTGAGTTTTTTTTTTAATTTTTTTATGTAATATGGAGCAGTTTTTTTTTTAATAGGAAACCATGGATGGGTTTTTTTTAAGAAGGTGGGTTAGTTTTTTTTTTTTTTGATAGAAGGTGGGATGGTTTTTTTTTAGGAGAAGGTGGGGATTGTGGAGAGTTTTTACTTTTTCACTTTTTTGTTATTAATTTTTGTTGATTTACGATTTTAACTCCTTTTATTATTTTTTAGAAATAAGGATAAGTTAATTAAATTAGGGGTATTTTTGTTAGTCAAAAAGACAATAAATAATATTCTAAATCCTTGTTGAGGTCTAAAAAGTTATAACACCAAGGCCCAAAAATAGCACAGTGGGCGAACCCCATATAAAAGGGTTGAGCTCACCACAAGAGAAAATGATGGCCTAAGTCCATTAAAAAAGAAGGGTTTAAAGCCCAAAACCCACAAAAGGACAGGCCTTAGGGCCCATGAAGCGAAGGGAAGAAAGAAAAAAAGCTCAACCTGCCAAGATCAGAAAATCAAAGGGAGTCCAATGGGAAGAACTAGGCCGGATACCCAAAGGCTGCCAGGGGCTCGGGATCCTTAGGGTGTGCAACACAGCTAGGAGGAGATTGAGACAGTTCAAAAAGAGCACCCAGAAACACAAGAAATGAAGGACATATACGTCCTTCTCAATCGCCCAATGATGTAGAAAGGAACCAGAAGTCTTGGAGAGTAACAATTCATGAACAAGGGGGGGCTAGTACCTCGGGCAACCTAGAAAGAAAAACTATAAAGAGAAGTAGCCGGGAAAACCTTCAATATGGTAGGAATGAATTCAGCTCACCTAGGAAAAATGACAAAAGGAAGGACAACCAAAAAAGCTGAGTCTGAAAAGGTAAGGTTTAGAAGCCTTGAGGAAAGAGAGATTGGAGATCAGCACTCTAAGGACATCCCAGAATGGAAAGTTAGCAAGAAACTTTTAGGGAACCAGCACCAAAAAAAGAAAACTATGAGAAACAAGGAAAGGACCAGTCATCCGAATGGCTGGCACAACGTGGGCTCTGGTACCCAGGGGAGTAGAAGAGGGGAATCAGTGGTACCCTGGAACCCTAGAGTGACACTATAAAATGAGGAAGCAGCCAACATTGGAGGGGCATTTAGTAATAGTGAGTCATAACAGAATCATTAAGAAAACTCTGTTAAAAACTCAAAGAAAGTAGTAAAAGATAGAGAAATATCGACCGGTATCCCAAAACAGCCACTATAGAACATACTTGGATTCAAAGGGATTCAAATTTTGCAAGTCTTAGAAGTTTAGATAGCTATCTAAGTCTGTAATTTTTGAGCTTGTTTGGACCTTGTAACACGTCTTAGTAAGCACATTGTGATTTACAACTAAAGAAAGTAATGAAATATTTCATAGTGTTTTAAGGATCCTTAACAATATTTTTTTTCTTGCCTGGTCTGGACACAGGATTGGTGGTCCATTCTCTCAATGTAGACCCAGGAGTCAAGCCAGTAGTTCAACCATCCAGGGTCTTTCACACTGATGTAGAAGCTCAGATAACCTAAGAAGTCAAAAAGTTGCTAGCAGCTGGTTTTATCAAGCCCATCCAGCACCCCAAATGGCTTTCCAACATAGTATTTGTGAAGAAAAAGAATGGTCAAATCAAGTGTTGTGTGGACTTTCGCAATCTGAACAAGGCATGTCTAAAAGATGAGTTCTTTTTGCCTAATGTAGACCTCCTAGTGGATTCAGCTACAGGAAGTGGCATGTTTTCATTTATGGATTGGTATAGTGGGTACAACCAAATTTGTATGGTTGCCAAAGATGCAGAGAAGACAGCATTCAAGACTCCGATTGGGAATTTCTATTACACTGTGATACCCTTTGGCCTAAAAAACGCAGGGGCCACATACCAGCAAATCATGACAGCTATCTTCTATGACATGATGCATAAGGAAATGGAAGACTATGTTGATGATATTGTAGTAAAATAAAAAACTAGGGCAGGGCACTTTCAAATACTTGAACAAGCTTTGTAAGGTGTAGGAAGTACAAACTACGCATAAGGGTTCCTAATACATCACAGAGGCATAAGTGTGGATCCAGCCAAGGCCATAGCCATTGCAACAATGAAAAGGCCTACAACTATAAGAGAGCTCAAAAACTTCCTAGGGAGGGTCTCCTACATTAGGAGGTTTGTGCCAGGATTGGCTTCAATCACAAATGGTTTATCCAAACTGTTGAAAAAGAGGGCTGAGTTCACTTGGGGAACTGAGTAGCAAGAAGCCTTTCAGAGGATCTAGTAGATCGTGAATCATCTTCCAACGCTTTAAGCACCAGTACGTGGGCAACCCCTGTTGCTATATTTAGCATCAAACTTCCAAGCTATAGGAGCCTTGCTAGCACAGGAAGACGATGATGGAAATGAGCAACCCATTTACTACGTGAGTAAAGCACATAAGGATATTGAGATCAGGTATCCCAGGATAGAAAGGGCATGTCTAGTGGTCATCTATGCATCCCAAAGGCTGAAATGGTACTTCTCAGCCCACCAGATCCTTTTGGTGACTAAGTCACACCCCATAAAAACACTCCTACATCAGCCTTTCCTAACGGGAAGGATAGCACAGTGGCTGGTCTTGCTTTCTCAATACGACATAGGTCTTAAGACCCCCAAGGCAGTCAAAAGTCAAGCCATAGCAGATCTGCTAGCACAGTTCCCTGGGAAGGAAAAAGGCTCACTGAGCGAAGAGATCCCCTAGGAGGTGGCAGTGGCAGAGCTGCAAGGAAAGAAGTGGACAATGAGATTTGATGGGTCAGCAACGACAACTTCAAATGGATTAGGAGTTGTACTAAGTTGTAAAGATGGGAACACCATGTCTTTATCCTTCAAGCTTGGGCTTTCTTGTTCAAATAATGCAGCTTAGTACGAGGCATACTTGACTGGGTTGACCATTGATAGGCCAAAAACGGATTGACCCCTTGTGATGAATTAATTGATTAATTAGTCAAGTTTAATTAATTAATCAAATTAACATGCAAACGTGTGGTAGTACAAACAAATCACCAATTAAACTAAGTATGCAGCGGAAAATAAATTGACACAGTGATTTGTTTACGAATGGAAAAAACCTACACGGCAAAAATTCCACCGAGTAATTTTAAGGTCACCACTCCCGAGAATCCACTATTATCACAACAAGCGATTACAAGTAAAGAAATCTCAGTATCTTATACCAATCTACAGTTGAACCCTTATCCCAATACCCAATTGGACTTGTTCTGTAATGACAATTTCTCCTTTTGATGCACGGCTCCTAGTATGTGACTAACCAATTGCGCGGATCTCAGTATGTGACTTCAATCACCAACTAGAGAAGGTTGTTGGCTACAAAGTTCTTCAGTTCATCCATGATGAAGATCAAGAAGATGCTTGGTTACAAAACCTTACGGTGCACAAACACAACAACTTCTACAAGAATGATGAACTAGGGCAAAATTCTGTCTCCGGTCACAATTTGTTTAAACAAACTTTGCTCAACACTTGGGCAACTTGTGTCCACTTTGACGGCCCTTAAAATAATCATTTTATATGTCTATGGTTGTGAGAAAAGAAAGTCCAAACACATAATCACGGATTAGAGTCAGAACAGATCTAAAATTATGTTTTTCATAAACCTCGATAGATGCCTATCTGTCGAGCCATGGGGCTAAACAGCTTCTTAAACTCGATAGATGGCTAGCTGTCGAGTTTTAATGATAGGTACTTTTTAGCTTGAAACTTGGACAAACTTGCATGGTTTCAACACTTGATCTTGAAACAAAGTTTCTTGAAGTATTAAACACATCCTAGATCTACCCAAATACAAGTAAATTGCATTTTGTCAAAGGATTAGCCAATTACATGAAGTAGTGACATATGTTCCTAACAAGTGAATCACATATATTCTAACAATCTCCCCCTTTGGCAAAATGTGACAAAACCACAACAAACAAATGAACATATGAGAGAAGTCATAAATCACTCAACTCATATTCACTTGTTTAATACAATAAAATTTATCCTAACACAAACTTTTGAAATTTTTTGCAAGAAAAGAGTTTATGGCAAGTAGACTTTGACAACCTGTATTTATGAAACACTTTAAACAAAACTCATCAAGGCATCTTAGTGTGAAACAGAAATAATATATTGCATACAAGTAATAAGAAGCATGTGCATAAAAAGAGAAAAGAAATATACATCAACATATAAAGAAAATAAGTACAATGTATGTCAATAATGGTCACAAGACCCAATGTACAAGAATAAATATATCTAAAGTAGAGAAAAAAAAAAGATACAAGTAATCCTCACTACATCCCTCAAAATATCAACACTCTCCCTAACAAAAATGTCCTATACTAACTCTCCCCCTAAGAATGACTACTTTCATATCCAAAACTACTTCCTATTTTTGTCACGAGTGACAAAGGATAAGAGTGTCAAGTAGACATCTCATCGGTAAAGCTAGCATCTCCATCATCACCATCATCATCATCATCCTCAGCCTCAGAATCAGAAGTCATTGGAGGAGGTGGAGAAGAAGCCTCAGAAATGAAGCCACCCTTGATCGTTTGCCACCGTGTAATACGGCCGACACGAACATTCACCTGATACAGCTCTGTAGAGAGTATATCAAGGCGAGCATTCATGCGCTAAAGCTGCGCCATGATGTCTCTGAGTGACACATCTCTCGTAGAAGAGGAGGGAGCGAATGTGGATGGAGCAGATCGAGATAGAGCCAAACGAGAGGGAGGAGCTACTGAATCCGACTGCTGTGACCTAAACTGCACCTTGCTACGTTTAACAGTAGCGGCGTCTATGGCACACATGATAGAGAAGTGATCGGAAGTGGGAAAAGGAACATAAAAATGGCATAAGATTCGCGTGATAGCCGAAAGAAAAATGAGCTTATCACGGGTAGTTGTATCCCTAAACACATCTATAAAAGAAAGAATAAAATGTGAAGGAAAATCTATAGTGTGGTGCTCTAACAAAGAAAGCAAAAATCGAGCACGAGGCTCTGTGATGAAATTATAGTGAGAGAGTGGATGCAATACAAAAGTCATCACCATATTCATGAATCTAGGACCTTTAGCAAAAGACTTACATGGAGTAAACTGACGATCACCCCAATCAGAAGGGCGCTCGCAGAAAGCAGACATCATCTCGTCTTTGGACACAGTCCTCAGATGCTCATAACTGGGGTAGTCAAGATGCTCTACCCTTGGGACACGAAGCACATTCACAATAAGCTGCGGTGTGACAGTAATGCGCGTACCTCGAACATGAGTATGAAAGTGAGGTACTGAAGAATCAAGTCCATGCATGTTGGAGTAAAACTCCTAGATTAGTACAGAAGGACATGTGACCGAGATGTCACACAATGACTCCCAACCCCGACTGTGAATGACATCGAGTAGGTTAGTATCGACGAAGTCTGCCAAAATGACTTGGTGTTTCGAATGAACACCTCGTCTAGAAAAGTTCTCCGAGAAGTCCTTTCGGGCATCCTCATCATGGAACCGAATATGAGAAGGAGTAGGATCAAACGAAGACGATGCCCCGGAACGAAGAGGGTTCCGAGACGGAGCTGACTTACGTTTAGGTGCCATAGACACGACTAACGTAAACAAAAAAGAGAAAGAGAGGGAAAGACAATCAGAAAAGTCCCCAGTAGTTCAAAATATATCAGAATATATTAAAAAGAGAGTACGAATGCATGGAAAATGCATGAACGTGTGACATGTAATATAAAATTCATCACGGGCTCAGCCGAATCCAATCCTACCAACACACAAACAATTTGCACACATCTAAATGCATGATAATATTGTTATAATGCTAATGTGATGCAATGCATGATATTTTAAACTCATTTAAGCAAAAACTCATCCCAAAATTGCAACAATAACTCATCAATTTTGAAAAACCCAAATTTTTTTCAAAAACCCCAAAACCTAGGTTTCAAAACATTAAATGCATGTAAATGAGAGAAAAAAAAAACTTACCAAATGAAAGAAAAACCTTGAAAACACTTGAAAATCACTTGGAATTGAGGTTTGGAGTGAGAGAGAGTGATTTGGGAGGTGAGCAGACAAAGCTATCGAGATAGAGATTGAGAGAAATGAGAACAGGATCGCACAGAACCTATATATAGTGGTTCAGTAAATCTCGACAAATAGAGGTGTCGAGACATCTGTCGAGGAACGTGTCAAGAAAACAAAACGTCGACAGATGTAGTTGTCGAGGATCTGTCGAGGGACAAATCAACAAAAAGATAACAAGAATCTCGATCAATCCACCAGCTGTCGATAAGCTATCGAGGAGATAGGAGTTTTCTCAATCGATCCACCATCTATCGAGAATGTGTCGAGATTGCGATAAGAAACAGCTTAGGAGCTCGACAAATATCCAGGTGTCGAGATTACTAAAAAACCATTTTTCAAGAAGGAAAAAACACAGATATGAAATGCAATCAAGCATGCAACTCAACCAAAAATCCAAACAACATTTTAAGCTCTCAAAATCATCTCTCAACAACAATTTTAAGCACAAAGATCCCAAAAACACACACACACACACACTAAACAAGTCTAACTAATTTTATATTTAAAAAATAAGTCAAGACAGTTTAGTAAGCATACATTAACACATGTAAACCTTGTGATAACCAAATCACATTGTACCTGCACATGTATCAAGAGTAGCAAAGAATATTGCATGTTGTGTGTGAAAAACATCGTAAGATTGCATAAGTGTATACATGTTATGACGATTTGAGATATGAGAAAATTACTTTAACTCACACACAATCATAACTGTTTGATAGGGATTATCACCTTCGAGGTACATCCTATAACTCTTACATCTCCTAAAATATACGCTTGCAACCATATTTAAAGCATTTTTATTCTTTTTGCTTTTGATTTTTCTTTGCATATTTTTCTTTTTAAGCAAATCATGCATAGGTATATAAGAGATATAAAAGAAATACCCAATTATATTAAGCATTTGACATTCCAATTTTACTATGTCGAAGCACACAAATGTCATTGACATTGCATTTTTGCTATGCTGAAGCATACAGATGTCATTCATGATTGGCGGGCAACAGTGGTGAGATGGTTATTTATGCCTTTCTTTAAGGATTTTCTAGTCCTTCCCATCAAAAAGAATTATACAAGTATTGAGTACAAGAGATAAATTAATCTTACTCATCACAAACAAGAGTCACGAAGCTCATTTGCTTAGTTATGCATAAAAATACTCATCTAAGTTACAAAATATACAAAATTTAGAAAACTTTGTTTCAATAGCCATTCAAGGTACATAAGTACCAATGTACACAAAACACACACTGTTTTTGTATTTTTTTTATTTTTCAATTTTTTTTATATCAAAAACAAAATAAACAAAACTGAAAACCAACAAAAACATGTTAATCCATGCAAAGCATAAAACTAGACTGACTCAAAGTAAAAGCAAAACACACAAGTTATACAAAAACAAAAACACAAAGAGAGAGAAGAAAGTGATAGAATCACTTGGAGTTCTTTTTCTTCCACACCTTGGAAGAACATTTTCTTTGATTAAATCCTTGAACCGGCGGTGAGGGGGAGGAGTTGAAACCGTTCAAGTTCGAAAGGAACATGAGGGCATTGAGGAGATCTCTAAGAGGAGAAAGAGAAGATTGAAGCTGATTTTGGCTTCCAGATGCTATCATGTCGTTGCTCTGTTGAGTAGCTAACCACTTATAGCAATTTGGTCAAGTATGACCGGCAACTCCACAATGATGACAAAGATGCTGCTTCTTTTATTTAGGCTTTTGAGAGTTGGCATTCTTAGCCCTAAAGTTTTTAGCTTCCTTCTTATCTTGCTTAGGGGGTGCTCCTAAGATAGATTTACCCTTGTCTATGTTATCACTAGCTAAATCAGTTTTAACATCATTGTTCTTAATTTCAACATTATTACTAGGAGGAACAAAGACAGTAGTACTAGTAGAAACAATATTAGAAGAAGAGAGAGCATACCCTAAACCTGTTCGATCAGAAGCAGATTTCTAAAGACTGAGCATCTCATCAAGCTTTACACTTGAAGTCCTCTCCAATTGACCTCTGACTTGAAACAGTTCCGCTTCAAGTTTCTTGGTCTCCTCAGCCAAGAAATTGTTTTCAAACCTCAGTGCTCCAATAGTCTAATTGGCTTCATCAAACTTTGTGGAAAGCTCTTTACAATCAAGTTCCACATCACTGAGCTTCTTATTGGCCAGCCTATAAAGTTTCTCATGCTTCTCAAACACTTTGTACAATTTCTCATAAGCTGTATGGATATCATCTTGATCATCCATCTTCTCGAACTTAGACTCCACCAAGTCCTCTTCTTCGTCCACGTCTTCAGCAATCCCCTCTGTAAGATTGATAGTGGCAGTGAAGGCATTCAAGATTCTGTCATCCTCATTGTCAGAATCATGCTCGGTGTCGCTCAAGGTAGCAGCAAGTGCCTTGCTCTTTCCAATACTCTTGAGATATGTAGGACACTCCTGTTTCATGTGACCAAAGCCTTGACTCCCAAAGCACTTAGGTCCTGCGGGAACAGTGTACTGATCGCCATCCCTAGCATCCTTCTTCCCTTTGTCTTGGCTCTTGAACTGTAAATAACTGGATTGCTTACGGTCCTTGTCGAAGCCCTTCCCATTGGCATTTTTCATGAACTTCTTGAATTGTCTGGTGATATATGACTTCATCTTTGAATCCTCATCATCTGAAGACACATTAATGTCACTGCTCTTGGCCTTCAATGCCATGCTCTTACCCTTACCTGACTTGCCAATTCTTGATAACCCTAGCTCGTAGGTCTGCAAATTACCAACCAACTCTGTCAAAGGAATATTTTCAATATCCTTTGATTCCTCGATTGCCGTAATCTTGGCATGGAATCTCTCGGGTAGAGATCTGAGTATTTTCCTTACAATCTTGGGTTCAGGAATGGTTTCCCCAAGATTGACAGCTGAGTTTATTATGTCTTTAAGCTTGGCATAGAACTCATTGAACGACTCAACCTCCTACATCTTGATTTCTTCAAAGCTTGTGGTGAGCCTCTGAAGTTTTGAATCTTTGACAGCCTTGGTTCCCTCATAGGTTGTCTGGAGAATGGTCCATGCCTCCTTCGTAGTTTCAGTAGATGATATCTTCTTGAACTCCTTATTAGTGACTGCACTGAATAAAGCATTCAATGCCCTGCTGTTGAAGTTTGTCACCTTGATCTTAGCATCATCTCAATCAACCGGCGCTTCCTTCGACTTGGTCCAGCCAATCTCTACAGCTTGCCACACTTTCTCATCTAAAGACTGCAAGAAAGCTCTCATGCATACTTTCCAATATGCATAGTTAGTGCCATCAAATAAAAGAGGTATAATTAAAGACTGTCCTCTATCCATGACAAACAGGGGTCAATGAATCAATACAACAAAGATTAACCCTGATCATTGTATGCCTGCTCTGATACCACTTGATAGGCCAAAAATGGATTGACCCCCTTATGATGAATTAATTGATTAATTAGCCAAGTTTAATTAATTAATCAAATTAACATGCAAACGCGTGGTAACACAAACAAATCACCAATTAAACTAAGTATGCAGCGGAAAATAAATTGACACGGTGATTTGTTTATGAATGGAGAAAACCTACACGGCAAAAACCCCATCGGGTAATTTTAAGGTCACCACTCCCGAGAATCCATTATTATCACAACAAGCGGTTACAAGTAAAGGAATCACAGTACCTTATACCAACTTACAGTTGAACACTTACCCCAATACCCAATTGGACTTGTTCTGTAGTGACAATTTCTCATTTTGATGTACGGCTCCCAGTACATGACTAACCAATTGCGCAGATCCCAGTAAGCGACTTCAATCACCAACTAGAGAAGGTTGTTGGCTGCAAAGTTCTTCAGTTCGTCTATGATGAAGGTCAAGATGATGCTTGGTTACAAAACCTTACGGTACACAAACACAACAACTTGTACAAGAATGATGAACTAGAGCGAAACTCTGTCTCCGGTCACAATTGAGCAAACTTTGCTCAACACTTGTGCAACTTGTGTCCATTTTGACGGCCCTTAAAATAATCATTTTATATGTTTAGGGTTGTAAGAAAAGAAAACTCAAACACATAATCACGGATTAGAGTCAAAACAGATCTGAAATTCGGTTTTTCATAAACCTCGACAGATGCCTATCTGTTGAGCTGCTGTCGAGTAGCAATCAAGCCATGGGGCTGAAACAGCTTCTTAAGCTCGATAGATAGTTAGCTGTCGAGCTTTAATGACAGGCACTTTTCAGCTTGAAACTTGGACAGACTTACATGGCTTCAACACTTGATCTTGAAACAAAGTTTCTTAAAGTATTAAACACATCCTAGATCTACCCAAATACAAGTAAAATGCGTTTTGTCAAAGGATTAGCCAATTACATAATGTAGTGACATATGTTCCTAACAAGTGAATCACATATGTCCTAACAACCATAGCACTCAACATAGGAGTAAAACATATGAGGGTTTTAGAAGATTCCAATCTTGTGGTCTCCCAAATGAAAGGTGACTTTGCACTAAGGGAGCAGAGTTTGGTAGCCTATAGAACTTGGGCGCAAAGGCTGGAGCAGGAATTCTAGACTTTTAGCGTGAAGTACACCCAAAGGAGTGAGAACAGGTTCGCTGATGCACTAGCAACCCTGGGATCCCAAGTGCCATTTAAAGGAAGAGAAACTTTGATAATAGTAAGTAAGCAGGAACATTCCATTATAAGGATCCTCCAAAAGATGTTCCCCAAAGAACCAGAGTAGCAGGATTGAAGGAATGAGATCAAAGAAAAAATAAAAGAGGCAAGACATGGGGTAAGTATCAAGGAACTGAGGGATTACACTCTGATAGAAGGGGAGCTATACAGGAGACTGCCCGGAGGAATCTTATCCAAATGTATCAACGAAAAAGAAAGAAAGCTGAGATTGGAAGAACTGCATAGCCAGGTCTGTGGGGTTGCAGAAAAAATCAGTCTATATAGAAGGATGCGGCGCATGGGGTACCACTGGCCAAATGAACAAGGAAGCTGCAACTGTACAGGAGAGATGTCAAAGATGTTAACTTTCAGTGGATAAGGAAGAAAGCTATGCTGTATTTGTTGCAGAAGATTGGTGGACTCCATTCATGGAATAGTTGGCTCAAAGGATCCTACCAACTGACAAGACATTGGCCCACCAGCTCAAGAAACTGGTAGTTAGGTATTTCTTACAGAATGAGATCCTATTCAAAAGGGGATACAACGGAGATCCCCTGAGATGCCTGGGGCCAAGGGAGGCTAGAGAAGTAGTTAGAGAAGTCCATTCCAATGAATGTGAAAGTCACTCGAGGAAAAGAAGATTCTACAAGCAGTTGCTACTGTTAGGGTACTATTGGCCAAGAATGAAAAAGGAATCTGAGGAACTGGTTAAAACATGTCATGCGTGCCAAGTACTGGGGGATGCAATCCACACTCATCCAAATGTGCTGCAGGATATGACAACATCATGGCATTTCCACACTTGGGGGCTTGATATTATAAGGCCCATAAACCCTCATTTTAATGGTTACATATGGATCTTGACAGCCACTGAGTACTTTACAAAATGGGTAGAAGTCATCCCTTTGAAAAAGGCCACTGGAGCAACCATGACAAACTTCGTTCGATTACACATCATTACAAGGTTCGAGATCCCCAAGAAGTTGATTAGTGACAATGGGACCCCATTCATAAACAAAGACATGAAGAGCCTAATTGAAGTATATTACATCAAGCATGGAAGGTCTACACCATACTACCCATAAGGAAATGGTTAGGCTGAAACCATTAACAGGGTAATGCTGAAGATCCTTAAAAAAAATGAAACACAAGTTTAGGGGAAAATGGAGTGACCACTTGGCAGATGTACTTTGGGCATACAAGAGCTCTGTAAAGATAGCCACAAGCATAGTTGTTAGTATTGTACGATATGCGATACGTATCGTATCATGTACAAAAAGTTTCGTATCATAAGAGCGTATCGTATGTACTCATGAATCGTCCGATACATAGGTGTGTATCATATGAATCGTATCGTATCGATGAATCATACGTATCGTACGATACATAGACATGTGAGTTTAAAATGGATTTTTTTGTTAACATTTGTGATTTTATTTTATTTAAACAAGTTGTTAGACTTTGTTAACACAAAATTATTGGGAAACTTAATTGAGTCTAATGAAATAGCAAGTTCATGAGTTTTTTTTCCTCCCTTCTCTTTCTCCTACAAAATTTCGACTATACTCATAACACTCACTTTCATATGTGCAAATTTATTTTCTATGCTATTAATAATGTATTAAATGAAAATGTAATTATTTTTTATTTTGTTATTATTATTTTGAGTCTAAAAAGCTAGAATGCCAATAAAAAATATAAAGAATAAATTATTAGAATAAAAAAAACCAAAAAAAGAAAAAGAAAAGTAAATGTTGATAATAATAAAGAAAATGTCTATGAAAAAATAGTTTTGCAAGATGCTGAACATGATGATAACATTGACTTAGATGGAGTTGATTAGAAAGATGATGAAAATATATTATTAGTTTGGTTCATATATCATGTATTACTTCTGAGTTTAATCAATTTGAATGTACATGTTATAAACATAAGTTAATTTGATTTATTTAGTTAGCTTTGTTAAATTTTATTACATAAGTAATGATTAAATTGGTCATTAGTTGAATATATTTTGAATTTATAATGAATATGCCTTTTATATATGTATATCTATAATTATTTTATAATTTTATTAGGTGTTTGTGTATCTTACGATACACGAACTATATGGTATATAGCAATTCAACAATTGTTATTTTTCTTCCACTTGATAAAAATTGAGAAGTCTAGTGCAAACTTTACTGTACATAAGTTCAGCCCAGTCCCTTTAAACAACAACTCTAAGGCCTAGGATCCTTACTTCAGCTTGGGCCTGGACATTGTCCAAAAAAAAAGGACCTTCACAATTCTCTTAATATATAGAGATAATAATTATTATTATTATTATGTGGAGTTAGTCTAGGTAACATGAGTGGCCAATAAAAATATAAAAGTATTGCTATATATAACTACATTGATATGTATAGTAGAGATAACAAAAATAAAGCTACAGTAAAATTTTCTAAATATTTTTTCATTAGTTTATTTAGCATGGAAAAAATAAGAGATATAATTTATAAATATAATTATACATTTAAAAAATTGAAAGGTAAAAATGCAAAACCAAAAATGCTTATATGATTTCCCGTAAAACACGAGACCCTAAAGTTTTGAATGTAATACTTAATCCCTTATGCAGTATTATTTTATATGTAAATCATTAAATATAGGTGAAAAATAATTTATAAGTTGCTCAAGTGGTTACACGTATTCATTTTTATTTTAACATAAAACACTACAAGAGATTTTGTGTTACACTTAAAAAAACCATGAGGTTAAATGTTTTATAGTTGAATTGGCATCTTCCCATGCACAAAGTGTTTATGGATTTAAGGGAGAAATGGTTCAAACTGCGAGATTAACAGCATATTGTAATTATCTTTAAAAGAAAACCACGATATTACATGTTACAAAACAACCTTTGATATGATCTAATGACTTAAATGTTATACTCAAAAGAGTCAAAACTTCAATAGGGTTAAGTGATATATAATTAACAGTTTAGAGCATTCACATTAGCTTATGCAAAAAAATTATGTTTAATTTAGCATAAAACTTGATTTTTCTATTTTATATAACAATTTTTTAAAAAAATATTCACATCAAATTATCTATTCTAAACTATATTTCATTAAAATATCAAATTTTCTTGATTTTTAAAAATTATTCATATTTCTTTATACACAACAACCATCATTCATTTTCTTCATTTATCATCAAGATACATAAAGATATAATTAAAAAATAAATGCTAAATAAATAGTACCAATATAAATTACATTGTTAGTAACAATGTATATTTACACAATATTGAATTGTCTAATGTTGATAGTTTTTGAATAAAAATAAATAAATTTGACACATTTTTTTATTATGTATTTATCTGTTAGTGTTCTTAAACATAAAAATTTAAAACAATAACACGGGAAGAGTAAACTCAAAACAAGTTTAGGTTTTATTATGGTTTATAGATCATGCTGGGGTTTGTTTGGTATATGCACTTAAACAATAGAGTTCAATTTTTAAACAATATTACATGTATTTTCATACACTTCTTCATCCACATATATTTCTAAAAAATATAAACAACGTTATTAGTAATCCAAACGAGCCCCAAATGACTTACTTAGAGAAAAAGTCCAGATTCACAAATTTTTCATAACTCCTTAGTACAACAGTAACATGGCACAGTGTGATCGACAAAGATAAAATTGTAAATCTTATACATAAATAATAATTAATCACTTACCCATAAAAAAATAGTAGATTTATACATAAGTAATAATTAACTTACTGTCTATTGCTACAAAATTGTACCATAAAAATAATTTATGATCTCAAAACTATTATTTAGCATGCGTTTGAGGTTATAAATGAAATTATTTTATTATTTTATTTATTTTTACTATTATTTATAAATTTTATTGTATTTTTTATATTATTTATAAATTTTTCAATACTATTTTAACTCATTTTTATTTTTATAAACAATACTTTTAATAATAATTTTTTAATTTCAAAAAAATAACTGTGTATCCAAAAATCTATAAAGTATGATCTTAAAGCCTGATACTAGAAAGTCTATAAAGTGATGAACTGAAAAACTAAGACAAGGCGCCATAGGATCATCGGAATGTGTGGAGCCCATCAAAAGCACGTGCCTAGAAGAGTTTTCGTTGGATAAACATCACCATGGAAGAGAAAAATTTTCGTCATGATTACAAATGTACTGCAACTTTTAGCTTAAAAGAAAGATTACGTTGATGCAGAGCTAATTAATGCCCGGATTCAGTGCTCTGTGTCTGTTGACAAAATCGCGAGGAGGAGGAGGAGCATGTCTAAAGTGACGGCCGAATGTGTCCTTCTCATTTATGAGACAAGAAGTTTTTGTCTGGCTTTTTCTGGAAGTTCCTACTATTTCCGACTTTTCCTTCAGTTTAATGGACACCATTATTGATCTTTCACCCTTGAATTGGAATGATTCTGTTTATGACGAAGATCTATCGGTTGGAATGACACTCTCTCACCCATTATTACTAGTATGATAGTAGATCATGATCAAGCAGTGAGTCAGAAAAATCAAACAGATTTGATCGTTTCCTGGTTGATTTGATAAGCACTATTCATCTATTTTTAAAAATATTTTATAAAAATTTTAAAAATGTGAAAAACTTAAATTATTTTTTATTAATTTTTTTAAAATAATTTATTTATATATACTTTAAGAGTACACATTAATAAAACTTTTTAAAATAACATGAAAGAAAACAAATGATTTTTTTGATTTTTTAATATTTATAATTAAATATCTTACTGACCTTTTTTTTAAATACAAATATACTATATAGTAATACACCATACTGCCTTAAGTACTCATTTATTTCGATTTTTTTAGCTTAAAAAGAGTATTATTGAACTCTCAAATTTATCCTCACTCTATAACCACAAAATTCGCACATAAAAGGCATATAGAAAAAATCATAGTAACAATCTAACAATGGATAAGAACCTCTATTGAACTATCACTAATCTCACTCTAACATCAAATTTGAATCTTCCAACACCGTTGGGTTGAGATGATGAGGAGTAGCTCCAATGCATCTATCTAACTTCAATTCCAATTTGGTTTTAAGGTTAGAGAGTGAGAGAGAGGAGTTGGTTTTGGGTGAAATTGAGAAAAATTAACTCTTACTGCTTTTCAATTGGCAGGTAAGAGGAAGGATGAGAAATTTCAGAGAGTAGGTTCTTTGAATAAAAAATTTCTAATTCAAGTGACAATTTTTATATTTAAAAAAAAAATATCTTGAATTCAATTCCTATTTCAATGCCTTTTCACTTAGGAAATATGGACACAAATATAGAGATATATTGAATATGTATGGGTACAATACAATAATTTTTGAAAATTAATAACATAATACAGTCAATATGACATCGGTATGATACAAATATGACACTCTAAATGAACTATTTGTACTTCTTAACTTTGCACACCCATTACATCTAGAAAAAAAAAATCTGTTTTTCCTTGAACCAAAGTAGAAGCAGAATTTGGTGCCACAAGCCTCCTCATGATCACCCAATTTCAAGTTGAAGAATGCCCATGCACCACACCGTTTTAGAAAGTTAATTTTATATATTTCAAATTTGGACAAATCTTAGTTGTTCATTTTGCAAAGATGTAAATAACATCTTCCTCAAAAAAAAAAAAAAAAAAAAAGCATACTTTAGTTAATCATTTTAGTAAACTTTTCCTAACTCCGACTTATTTCTTTTGGGGTCTGTACGCGTGCATGCAATTGCACCAAAAAAGGAAAAGAAAAAAACAAATCATTGATGCCTACATTGACCACTATCAGTTGTTGCTTCAACGAAAGCAACACCCTTCATGCCATTCAAATCTATTTGTAGTCGTCGTCAAAACCCCATCACGTACTGCTATCAAAGCTTTTGGTATCTTAATTTACAACTTCTCATAAATTACTTAATTGATTCTAATTAATCAACATAGGCTCACAAAATGCCTTTCTTCATTCAAAAAAAGCTTTTCTTCACACATGAAAAATAGCTTTTCTAAACACACCTTAAAAAAATTTACACATAAATTTACACAAGCCAAGAATTGCTTCAGTATAGGGCATAGAAGCCTTTTTTTTTGGTCAAGAAAAGAAAATAAATTTTTGCACATATGTAAACAAGAAGATAGTATTATTTTCCACATGTATGCCACACCAGTGGCAAATTAGCTTTTCTAAACATGCCTTAAGAAAAAATTAGACATAAACTTACATGAGCCAGGAATTGCTTTAGCATAGGACATAGAACCCTTTTCTTTGTCAAGAAAAGAATATAAATTTTTCACAAGTATGTAAACGAGGAGATAGTATTATTCTCCACATGTACCCTGCACCAATGGCAAATTAGCTTTTCTAAAAATGCCTTAAAAAAAAATTAGACATAAATTTGCACGAGTCAAGAATTGCTTTAGCATAGGGCATAGAACCCTTTTCTTTGTCAAGAAGAGAATATAATTTTTTTGCATGTAAACAAGGAGATAACATTATTCTCCACATGTATCTCACACTAATGGCAAATTAGCTTTTCTAAACACACCTTAATAAAAAATTAGACATAAATTTACACAAGCCAATAATTGCTTTAGCATATGGCATAGAACCCTTTTCTTTGTCAAGAAAAGAATATAAATTTTTCACAAGTATGTAAACGAGGAAATAGTATCATTCTCCACACGTGTCCCGCATCAATGGCAAATTAGCTTTTCTAAACACGCCTTAAGAAAAAATTAGACATATATTTGCACGAGTCAAGAATTGCTTTAACATAGGGCATAGAACCCTTTTCTTTGTCAAGAAAAGAATATAATTTTTCGCAAGTATGTAAACGAGGAGATGGTATTTTTCTCCACATGTATCCCTCACCAATGGCAAATTAGCTTTTCTAAACATGCCTAAGAAAAAACTAGATATAAATTTATGAGTCAAGAATTGCTTTAGCACAGGGCTTAGAACCCTTTTCTTCGTCAATAAAAGAATGTAAATTTTTTGCAAGTATGTAAAAGAGGAAATAGTATTATTCTCCACGTGTATCCCGTTTGATAACGTTATTTTAGTAACGTTGTTTATATTTTTTGAAAATACATGTGGGTGAAAAAGCGTGTAAAAATACGTGTAAAATTGTTTAAAAACTAAAAACTGTTACTTGAAATGCCATACCAAACGGCCCTTAACTTTTCTAAACACGTCTTAAGAAAAAATTAGACGAGCCAAAAATTACTTCAGCACAGGGCATAGAATCCTTTTCTTTGTCAAGAAAAGAATATAAATTTTTCACAAGTATGTAAACTAGGAGATACTATTATTCTCCACATGTACCCCACACCAATGGCAAATTAGATTTTCTAAACACACCTTAATAAAAAATTAGACATAAATTTACTTGAATTAAGAATTGATTTAGTACAAGGCATATAACCCTTAATTTCTTTGTCAAGAAAAGAATGTAAATTTTTCCAAAGTACGTAAAGCAGCATTGCACAAATAATGAATCACACACTCTCTCACCCTTCCTCACGTCCTCTCTACACTTCCACATAATTCTTCATTTTCCATGGCCGAACGTAATTCAGACTCGCAGGTGAACCTCCACGGAGACCTTTATGTGAAAATCATCAAGGGCTGGTCCATGCACTCGGCCTTCAATATACCCCCAGCCCCTATCGTCACAGTCCGTCTCCGCAAACTCAACTTGGCTTGCATGCGCGTCGTGTTTTGCAGCGAAACTGATATGCATCCATCTCCATTATGGGTCCAGCCCTTCCAGATTCCCCTGGCTCACCAGCTCCCCAACTCGGACTCGATCCACTTCGACCTCGAGTACAACAATATCAAGGTCGGAACCGCCTCCGTCCCGATCCAACGAATCCTAACCGGCGAAACGATCCTCGAATGGTTCCCGATATTGAACAATGGTTATGAGCCAGGAAGTCAAAGTGGTGTCGCCATTCTCATCGAAATGACGTTCAACAATTGCGAGTACAGTCCGTTTTACCGGTACGGCATTACGTCGGACCCAGAAAATTTCGGGCTTCAGAATACTTACTTTCCGGTTCTGAAAAGTGGATCGGTGACACTGTATCAGGACGCGCATGTGCCAGACGGGATGCTGCCGGAGAAGATAGAGTTAGATGGAGGGAAGGTGTTTGAGCAGAAAAAGTGCTGGGTGGATATATGCCATGCGATATTGGAGGCAAAACAAATGGTGTACATTGTTGGTTGGTCCATTTATCACAAGGTGGAGCTGGTAAGAGAGCAGACGAGGAGGCCGTTGCCTAATGGTGTTGCCGATTACAACTTGGGGGATTTGCTCAAGTATAAGGCCGAGCATGGCTTGCCAGTTTTGGTCATTGTTTGGAATAATCTGGTACGTGTATATGCATGTATAGAAAATTGTTTGGTAGTTTTTCTCCCTCCCATAAGTAATTTTAAGGGTATGTTTGGCTACTGCTTATTGTTTAAAATTGAAAACTAAAAACTAAAAACAATATAACAAAATAATTTTTAATGAAAGTTTTGCTGAAAAAAGAGGTTTGTGGCACGCAAAACGCTGGACGCTTACCGCTATCCAAACGTTTACTAAGTATTTTTGGAGTCAGGAAAACGGTGTTTCTTCTTCTCACATTTATGATAGGGTTCACTCTTTAAATTTATTGTAGGGTCAATCATGAATATGAGAGGAGAGAGCTTCCATACTCCGAGTGTATCTAAGAATTTTTCCACTCACATAAGAGTTAGAAGGAAATTTTGTGAAGAATAATTTAAACTAATTAAAAATATTATAATAATAATATGGAAAAATATGTTCTTACAAATGCTTATGTAGTAACATTAGAATAACTGAATAAAAAGTTAAGGCTTTCATTTTTATATAAATGTTCAAGTATCGGTTCTTACATGAATTTATACTAATATCTTTGTGTAATTATTTCTTTTATATGCAGTAAATGTAAGAATTTTTGTTTTTGTTCTTTGTAAGAATTTTTATTGTTGTTCTTTGTGGGTGTTTTTTTCTTTCCACTTTCTATTTGTTTTTTCTGAGATGATTGCGGAAAAATAAAATTTGTTTTACTTGTTTTATAATTGAATTAAAATTCTTGTTATTAAATTTTATACATGACAAGTTTTACTAGATGTTTGGTTTTGGTGTTGTTGTTTTTTTCCCCTTAATGTTTGAGTTTAAGGTATTATCGAAGTAAAATTTTATGGTTTAAAATCTTTTTTATTACATTATTTTAAAACTCTGTTTTAATGTAATTACAATTTATTAAAATTATGAGGTTAATTTACCAATTTGGTCATAAATTGGAAATTATATTAATTAAATCGCTTAATAATTAATTGTGTCTATTTAGTCTTTCTTTTTTATGCATTTCAAGTAGAGGTTAAAATATTTTAATCTTGAATATCACTGTTGAAAATATGAGATGTCCTTTAACCTAAAGGTCATTGGATGTGTTGATTTAGTTATTCAACTTTTTAAATAAATCAATTTCATATTTTGGTCTTGTCCCCCACATAAATTTTTAACAAAATCAATTGTCAAGGAAAATATAGCAGACTTTAAAAAGGTAATTATTGAAAGTGAAAAATTTTCAAATTCAAATCAATTAAGACGAATTTCATAAAAAATAAAATAAAAATCAATCGAGGCGAATTGGTGAGAAGATCAACCATATAAGAGAGTGAACCAAAAAGCTCAATTTGCGAATAGATCAATCTTCAAGGATATAGGCTACGACCAAGTTTTTAGCCAAATTTTGTGGTGAGATTAACTGTATATGTATTCGATATTCATATAGGTACTTCTTTTTAAATGCATATCGGTTCTAATTTTGTGGATTATAACTTTCCATTTGAAGATTTTACTTTTTAGTAATGTCTACATTACGATTATTTTTTATTACTTTTAATAGGTTAATTGGGTGTACTTCAAAAAAATCATGTTTTAACTTATGAAGCTTTTCTCTCTCAAAAAAAAAAAAACTTATGAAGCTTTTCATGCAGTCTGGTAAGATCACCACTCACGCTGAAGAAACTCGCAAGTTTTTTGAGAACTCTTCCGTTTCATGTGTCCTGGCACCTCGACCCGTCATTAATGAGTTAAAAAATTCTCATTATCCATTGACGGATATAGAAATTGTGGATTCTGCCATCCAATATACGGTAATAAGTTTTATATTTATATATATATATATATATAATCTCCCCTATCTAACTATTATCATCTTCTCTAAAAAAAAAAAAAACTATTATCATCTGTAATGTTAAATTTAAATCTCTACTGTGCTATTATTCCTTTAAGCACTATAATAATGAATTTAATGTTTTGAATCTCAATCAAGTATCGACAAATAATTGAAAATTAAAACAAATAAATAATTTCATAATTTATATATTATACATTCATATATCAAACTCATTAGTCTTCATTAAAATAATATAATAAATAAAAAAACTCACTAGTCAAAGTACATAAAGGATCAGATTGTTGAAAACTATTTTTATGGTTAAACTTTTTTTTTTTGGTTGTTGAGAAACCATGGTTAAACAATTTAGTGCTCCATATGTAATCCTTTCCGTATTTTGTAATGTTTTTTGTTCTTAGAAAACTGATTATTATATTAAAGATTTTTGACCTATTTAATTGAACTTAAGATCTGCATAAAACTAAGAGTTTTGTAATTCAACTAACATCTCCTAGTATTTTCAAAAAAGACATTGACCACCGCACACGCTTGGTGCAATGATCACTTCACAAGTTTAAATAAGTGTTTGTGGGGTGTGGAGAGTAAGAGCCGGAGTTCAAATTTTTAGGAAGGAGTTTCATATATATATACATTTAGATTAGGCTAAACCCCAACTATAAATTTGTATATTAAAAAAAAAAAAGAGTTGCGTAAAAAAAATGAACTTGAGGGAGGGAAAACATGTTAATGCATGTGTACAAGGACAAAATAAGACATCGGCTTTGTCATTTATCTTACATATAGTATGTTGCAAATTAGAAGGAAATTTATATTGTTTCATAGTTGAGCAAATTGTTGACAATTATCTAGTGGTTTTGGTGAATTAGGTCAATGCATTTCTTTATTCACATCATCAAAAATTTGTGATTGTGGATACACAAGTGTATGAAAATAGCAAAAAGATAACCGCTTTTGTTGGAGGTTTAGACCTTTGCGATCGCCGTTATGATACTCCTGAGCATAGACTATTTCGTGATCGTGACACTGTATTTAAAGATGACTATCTTAATCCAACACTTCCTGTGAGTATTTTAATCCACCATTTAAATTTTTTAAATGAAGCGATGTTGTATATTGTCAAATACTAAAACTAAAATATTAATTATGAAATGAAAATTGAGAAGAATTTGCACTTGTCAGTACCATTGAGGAGTTATAAAAAAATGGCAGTTTATAATAATTATTTTATATGTAACCCACAGATTGGATGATCTCTCTCTCTCTATTTTATCAAATAATAGGAAGGAGTGAAGGGTCCAAGGCAACCATGGCATGACTTACATTGCAAGATAGAAGGGCCTGCTGCTTATTTCATGCTCATTCATTTTGAGCAGCTTTGGAACAATTTTGCACGATGGTCAGATTTCGGGCAGGGCTACAGAATGGCACTAATTCATGCTACGATGAGATTTTTAGACGTGCCTTTACTCAATCATTCCCAATCAATTCCAAATGACAACCCTACATTTTGGATTTACAAGGAAGATGATCCTGAAAACTGGCATATTCAGGTTATAAACTAGTATGCTCTTCCCTAAGTAGTGCTTATATAATTTAGGGGAAGGTTTTGCTGCATACTAGTATGTAGCAAAACCTTTTCTTGTAATTTATTAGGGTAAATTACATTAACGTTCCTTAAAATTTGGGGAAATGTCAAAAACCTTTCTCCTATTTTAAAAATGATGCATAACTCTTTGAAGTTATTATTTTTATTTTAAAATTGTTCTGTATCATATAACCAATATGCGTGGTTAGAAAGCATTATTTTGAGCTTGTTCTAGATGAGCTATAGGAGTTATTTGTTATATAAATAAAAATCTCAAGGTGTGGAGTTTCTTTATAACAATAGGAGGGGTTTATGAAATTTCCTCAAACCTTGAAGGAGGTTATTGTAATTCACCCTTTATTATATTTAGTTCTACTTCTTTTTTTGTCTTATGTCTTAATTAGTTGTTTATTCTGAAATTGGCAGATTTTCCGCTCAATCGATTCAGGGTGTTTGAAAACATATCCTACAAGAGCTCAGGTTTACTACATTTTAAGTGAAAATGGATAGCTCCACTAATGATTATATCAATAAAATTAGGATAGATCACTATAAAAAATTAAAAATTCACTACAATTATATAATATTCTAATTTGCCTTACATCTCACACTTAGTTTTGCCACAATCTGTGATTAAATTTTTTTTAATGACTTATGTGTGAGGTGGTGTGCAAAATTGGCCAATTGTTGAGAAATTTTTGTTGTGACCATACTCGATTTATATATAAATTATAGACTATAATACATTAATAATTACTTCTTCTAGTGTGAAAATAATTAAATAAGTGGCATGCTTCATTGAATTTCAGATTTCTTATATTAATTTCAATAATTGGGAAGTTCTCTGCCTTTCACTTCTATTGCAGAATTTGATTATAGAGAAGAGCATTCAATCAGCATACATCCAAGTTATTAGATCTGCCCAACATTTTATATACATCGAGAATCAATTTTTTATTGGATCGTCATATGCATGGCCATCCCACAGAGACGCAGGTCATATATAGGCCCAATCTCTACAATTAGTACATTGAATTTTACATTGTCATTCTCTCACAATGTTCAAACTCAACATTCTGATGGCTTCTTTTGTTTCTTGTTCATCAAATTCTTCCTCCAATGAGTCTTTTGGGTTTTGAATTTTGATCAGGCGCCAATAATTTAATTCCAATGGAGTTGGCATTAAAGATTGCTAGTAAGATTAGAGCGAATGAGAGATTTGCAGTGTACATTGTCATACCATTGCAACCCGAGGGTCACCATTTCACGACTGAAATTCTCTTTTGGCAGGTAATGTATACAATTCTTCAACCAATTAATTACAATGAGATTTCATCTAAAAATAATAATAAAAATAATTATAAGGAGATTACTGACAACACAAAAAAAAATTGTTGTGCAGGTTTTCCGCTCAAGTTAAAGGCATTAAAAAGGTTAAAGAGAAACTTAGATATACAGTTCTTTAGATACAATTCATTAAGTTTTCTAATTAAAGTCACATACATAAATTATATTGACCAGTAAGGCACCACTGCTATCTTTTTAAAGACAAGTAAATTCAATTTAGCATAATGTATTGCATATAAGGAAAGAGTGGTGCTAGGGATAGTATAAATTTTAGTAGTACTACATAGATATTACAAACTAATGTGTCACTAATTGCTAAAAATGAACTCAAAAAGTCATTTCTTATGTTGTTGAAGTACAACAATTATATTAATTATCACATCAGTCCATAAATATTTTGTAGTAATTTTATCATTTTCCATAAGAATGTTTTGCCCAAAAGTTGGTAATTATCGTTATAGTGGGTTTCAATTAATTTAATTGGTAAAATTACTTGTTCAAATAAGGGACTTGAACTCAAATCACACCTACACAAAAAAACCAGTTTATATCTTAACATGATGATAAAAAGTAATTATCATAGAGCATACACCATATGTTCAAATCTTATCGCATCTAGTAAAAAAAAGTTGATAATTAAAGGAGACGTGAATGTTTAGAATGATCTTTATGATTTTTTTTATTTTTTTTATTTTTATTGTGCTTTGGTATTAGTAGTAATATATATATATATATATATATAGACACTTATCCAAATTGTCAAATTAAATAAGAATGGTGATAAAACCCTTTTTGGGGAAATCACAGTTGAGTAGGTTTCAAATTAAACTAATATGGTTTAATAAGTTGCAAATGAATTCATAAAGTTTAGGAGGTTTTAAATTAATTAGTATGGTTTTATAAGTTATAAATTAAACTATGAATTTTCAAATCTGCTTCAATTCAAACCTTGAGCCCAATGGCTAGTGACAGAGAACAAAAGAAGAGAGAGAATTTGAATTGAGGCGGATTTAAATGTTAAAGATTTTTTTGTGTAACTCATGAAACTATAGGGTAAAATTGAAATCCCATAAATTATAGAGTTTAATTTTCAACTTATAGAACTATAAGGGTTAATTTGAAAATCCTTCTAAAATGGTATTGTTTAAATTGTAATTTTTTATTATTCTATTCCCTCGGGAAAATATGACTGAATTTAATCAATATCATCAAATGTCATATTATTATTGTAATCTTGGTATTTTCCTTTTCTCAGGGCCAAACAATGCAAATGATGTATGACATCATAGCACAAGAGTTGAAATCCATGCATATTGAAAATTCACATCCTGAAGACTACCTTAACTTCTACTGTCTTGGTAATCGGGAAGAACTGCCCAAAGAATTGTCAGTTCCACCTGATAAATCTTCCCAAAATGGATCGGTATCATACTCTTTGTAATTTATTTCCCATTGTTTTCATTAAAACCATCCATTTTTAACTTGAAAATGATTGGGATCTCAAATTTCTTCGGGTGCAACTAGGTAGACTATCCCAAGGGACGGATATATGAGATCATTCTCTCACACCCTATGAAATTTACATATTAATTTATAGATTCCACTTGTTACAATGGCTTCAAAAAACTGCTTCATAATCATACGATAATTTTCCTAGTAGAGTTAACTTAGCCAAAGCTCGTGTGTGAATGTTTTAATATATTGATTGGTAGGATGTGTGAGTGTGTGTATGACTCTAAATTTGACGTAGCAAAATTAGATAGTGTCATTTACAAGTTACAGGTGTATATATATATCCTATACAGCTATACTTGATCAAGCATATACATAAAATTGTATATTTTATTTTTATTCTTGTAGATGATGAGTGTTAGCTCATTTGTTAAAAAAAAAATATTTTTATGACCAACTTTCAGGCTTCCAACTCAGAACAACTGATTCAAAAGTTCATGGTTTATGTACATTCCAAAGGAATGATTGTAGATGACGAGTACGTGATATTAGGTTCTGCCAATATTAATGAACGATCTATGGCTGGTTCAAGAGACACCGAGATAGCTATGGGTGCATATCAACCCCACCACACCTGGGCTAAGAAGAAGAGCCATCCGTATGGTCAGGTTTGTATACGTTCATTCAGATAGACCTCGTATGTATTTTATTATGTAATTTATGTTTCTTGATTGCGAGTTTTGATGGATGTTGTAGAGGAGGGCTGAGCCAATTGCGTGTGTTATGCTTGAATAGTGTGTACGTATTTGTGTATGGATTTAGAGTTGATCGAAGGTGTTGCACAAGCATAAAATGATACGCCACTATATATGTGGACCTGAGATTAAGACGACAAACTTGGATTATATATATCTAGCTAGGTTTAAGACTCTAGCAAAGGCTAGCATGCTAGCTTGACCATGGACAGGGATTAAAGCGCCTACTTCTTATAATTATACATAACGTATTGAGGGAATTACTTGAGGGTGGTGGCTTTGAGGAATTATGGAAACAGAGAAAGGTTTTACTAATTAATGTATGTCCTTAGAGTATATATTAATAAATTATTTTAGAAATTTTTTTTATAAAAAAATAAAAAAGTGGAAGTATTTATTCATATAAGTGAGGTATCCCCACTTAGTAACATTACCAAGTCATATAGGACTCCCAGTCCGACATATTATTTAGGGCATAGTCCTTGTCTCGTATCATTTTTGTTTGATCTTATTCGACTTGTTTTTATCATCTATGCCACCTTCATGGCATGCTCTAACCATTCATAATTCAACACATATTCCCTAAATTCAGATGGGGTATTGGATTTTGTACCTAAGTATTGTTATTGAGCCAGGGCGGTGGGGCCTTTGAGACCAATTGAGAAAATTGTGTACTGTGGTAAAGATTGGTCAATTTCTTTTAGAAGTAAGTGTGGGAATCGTAGTATGCACCGTCACTAGCTAGCTGAGAAAATTCGTCATCCTTGACTTATATTCTCTTTTTTGTCCCGCAACAAAAGGAATGGCCATTCAATATTTGGAAGCAAATGCTTATATTAGCATGTGTAGGGAAAAAAATTTTAAAAAGAAGAAAAAAGACTTGGTTTAATTGAACATTCAGCATTGATATGGATAGCTTTTTTTTTATTGGAAGCTTTTTGATATTCAATCTTTTAAAGTTTTAGAAGTGTTTTGGGGCAAAGAAGTTACTTGTTATGTAAGCTGATCACATTGATTAATACATTTGCAGATATATGGGTACAGAATGTCACTCTGGGCAGAACATTTGGGGACTTTACATGATTGCTTCAAGGAGCCTAAAGATTTGGATTGCGTAAAGAGTGTGAACAAGATCGCTGTAGATAACTGGAGCAAGTATAAGGCCGAGGATTTTACCCCATTGCAGGGGCACCTCCTTAAATTCCCTATTCAGGTAAATGCCAATGGGAAGATAGAAGTATTGCCTGGAAAAGTGCGTTATTTTTCAGATGATGATCAGGGCAACAATTATTTTAATTATTTTAAGGAGGTTATTTATGCTTTAACTACGTAGGTACTCTACAAGCATTTTCTTGTACATAATTGAATGTACACTTTTAGCAAATCATAATAACAATAATTTAATGGGCATTTGCTTGGACATTAGTACATAATTAACTTACATAAGAGTCAGTGACAACCGGAGCCTTGTTGGTTGAATTTAGGCTAAGCTCATAATTTCTTACCTGCAGTGTAAAAGATACAATGCGTTTTGCATTGAAATATGTGATGTGTATACCATTCAATTCATGCGCGTTTTTTTTTTTTTTTTTTAAATTCTCAAAGGAAAAAAATGTTGTAATTTTTTATAGAGATTCATATAAAGCAATTTATTTGAGATTTTGGTTTCTATTTTAAATTTTTGAGCATTCACATCTGTGATATTAAAAGATTTAGATGTTGTAATTTTTTATAGAGATTCATATAAAGCAATTTATTTGAGATTTTGGTTTCTACTTTAAATTTTTGAGCATTCACATCTGTGATATTAAAAGATTTAGTTTTTAGCAACTCAAAAAATTAGTTTATCTATTTTAACAGTATATTTAACAATACACCCGACAGTTCCCATCTCTCATTTTAGCACATCACCCATTAAAATAATATAAACACCCATTAAAATAGCATAGAACACAGCCCCACAAAAATCCATAGCAACCATCGACTGTCATAACTAGCCACCACAACCCAAAGACCACCACCGTAACGCCTATTAAAATAACCACCTAAATAACTACCAACCACCACAACTGCATCACCACCATTAGCCGAAAAATAAACAAAACAAAATAAAATAAAGCCAAAACAAAACAAAGACCCCAACCACCATGACTTATGAAAACTATGCATATTGGAACCCATAAAAGCCACGCAATGAGGATTGGAATCACTGTGACCCATGACCCATTGATCCAAATCAAACTCATGAACCATCGCCATCAAACCCTACCATCAAAAACCAAATTGGATCACCGAAACCCCATTGAAAACTAGATCGGAACCACAATCCAGAGAGAGAGAGAGAGAGAGAGATTTTTGAGAAGAGTGAATATTAAATTGAGAGAGAGAGAGATAATAAAAAATTGTTTTTTATTTTAACTTATTGCTACAGTAGTTGCTATAGATAGCCCGTAGCAATCTATGTAGCAAGTTACTAAAAAAAAATTAGATTTAGCAACCCGAATAAAGCATGGTTTTTTTTTTTAGAGCAAAAAAACTTTTTTGTTAGAATAAAAGCTCCAATGTTAATGCTCTAAAGAATGATTTTTGATGTACCACAAATATTCAACTTTTTATGTCCCCAGCAACTTCTATGTAAAGATTCGGTTTATTCCATTTTATGAGAAATTATTTTTGAATAACGAGAAAAAAAAATTATCAAGATTGAGAAAGATTTCTCCTTTAAAAACATGATAAAAGACTCGAAAGGGAAGAGATGGAAATCCTTCCTCTTAGATTACAAACGCTTTTCCAACCGGCAATAACATACGCAAGAGAATTACCAAATCTCAAAATACGAGAAACCTTACAAAAAGCATAGGAGTTTAAAACTGCCAAACTATCCGCAATATTAGAAGCAATAGACCAATAGAACACAACAGTAGCACACACAAGTGGCTCAGTAACATTAAGTGCATATGCCCCTCGAGAATAATTGAAGAAAGACCCTATTATTTAGCTTTTTTAATAGCCATCAACGCTACTTGAGCTTCAAGCCTTCAACCCACAAGGGATCCCTCGCAGTCTAGCACCCATAGACTAGTACTTTAGTCCAAAAAAAAGAGAGCTCTACCTTTTGATCCCAACACACAGAAGCTAAAGTGACCGAGGAGTATCTCACAACTGTGTCAAAGTTTATCTGAGCAAAACCTAGGGGAGGAGGAGGGGTCCATGGCTCCAAAAGTTTCCCTATACATGGATTTGCATCCTCCATCCTACTTGTTGTAATATATATATATAGACACACACTCTCGATATAATAGGTTTTATGGACAACAATATTCTATACTGTTATCAAACCCTTTCAATTGTCATCAAAACCCCATCATAACCATCAAAACCCCATTTGGCTGCCATCAAGGCCTTTTAACTTTATACTAAACATTTTTTTTAACTTTATCCATCAAGGCCTTTTAACATATTCTCTCTTAAGTATAATCAATAATCAAACAAACACAAAGCTTGAAAAAATGGATATGAATAAGTATTTCCCACAATCATAAAATTCTACCCCTTTTTTGGATTTTTTTTTGGGGGGGGGGGGGGTGTTAAGAAAAGTTAGGTATATTACATGAGCCAATAATTGCTTCAACATAAGCTCATAGAATCTGATGTAGAAAAGACAGCACAAACCTTTCTGGAGTAGCAAAGGCGCTGGAAGTCACAGCACAAGATCAAAGGGGTGCCAGTAGAGGCCATCGGGGCGACAGTGTCAAAATTATATGAAATTTGGCAGGTTGAAAGGAAATAGCATTCTGATCCAAACTTGATATATCTCGAGTGTCCTAAATTTAGACAAATTCATTTGTTAAGGCCCAAAAACAGTGATTTTGCTATTTATAATAATTTTTTTCCTTAATAACTTTTAGTTTAAAAGTCAAAATAAGAGCCCATATGTTTTGGGACATCTCTTAGAGACATTATTTTCATTTTCTGCAATTATCTAAATTTTGCTATTTTTGGAAAAAATTTACTATTTTGCCACCTAATTACGTTATTAGCGCGGATTAGAGTTTTTAGGCATTTTATTAGCCACCCTAGGTTTGCTTTTACTATTTAAACATATTGTAACCTCCAAGGTAGTTCAAATTTCAAATTCATAAAAAATACAGGCTTTGTCTATTTCTATCTAGTGGATTCAAGAGACTCCTCGTGGATTCGATCTTTTCATTTAGAAGCTAATATGTTTAGTTTCTTTTCCTTTCAAAAAGCAACGTGTTTGTTTTCTTGTAACTTCATGATATCAGAATCCCTTTCTCCATTATTAAAAAGAATATGATGGGACTAATCATATTGAAAGGAGAAAAGTAAACACAATTGCACGATTCCTTTCTTGAACTTCTAGCTAATGGTTCATTTGCTTTTTAACTCAAAATTCAACTTATTTTCACTACCAACTTATTTATAATTTTTAAGCATATTTTAAGGCTATTTGTACTTTTACTTAGCATAGTTTCTAGGTAAAATAAATAAATGAAAATAAGTTTATAAAAAAAAATTTTTTTTAAAAAAACCTAAAAGAAGTTATATTTGAGTTTATACAAGCCAAATATTGGTTCAACACAAAGGCATACAATTCTTTGTGGAAAATAATAGGCTTACAGAGTCCCTTTCGTTATTAAAACTGAGTATAAATGGATCATTCACATCGAAAGAAAGGAAGCCGTCATGATTATACGATTCCTTTCTTTGAAGTTTTGGCTAAATAAGAGTTAGATACAAAGATTTCCCAAGTTAAGAATTGCTTTAACATTAACATGGGCTCAAAATACCTTTCTTTATTAATAATAAAAAGAATATAAGTGGGTCATTCCCATCGAAGTGAAAAAAGCCACCTCGATTTTACGATTCCTTTCTTAAACTTCAGACTAATGCATGGTTCATTTGTTTTTGCTTAAAATCCTCTTTTAAGCTTTTTCATTTTTTCTTAAAATAAGTGGGGGAGGGAGATTCGAACTCAAGTTTTCTTTTATTGAGAGAATCGAATAATGCCCATTGAGTTATAAGATTTTTTTAATTACCTCACCTATTTTAATTTTTAAGTATAATTGTAATTTTACCCATTTTATTTGGGACTTTGGTTTCAACTTTTACATTATGGTTTTTGGCTACCATAAATATTAATTTAACTCCTTATAATCCTGTCAAGAGTCTTGTAATTTAGTAATATCGTTCAATTTGTTCCATGAAAAATGACAGGTTATTTAGACCCCTTAAACAACCAGATTGCGTAGCCTAGATTAATTAGCCAAGTTGTTACTAAGTCAAATTAAGCAATTCTAGGTTAAAACAATCAAATAATCATATCATGTATATAAAAACAAATAAAGCAGCGGAAATAATAAAGAACACAAGATATGATCACCCAGGAAACCACACGGTAAAAACCTGGGGAGGATTTGACCCACCGATCCTCAAGGCAAACAAGAATTCACTATGAAAGAATTGAAGTTCTTACAGAAGGACTACAAGCTCCCCGCTCGACTTCCTAATGCTACCCACCAGTACGAACTTCCTGACACGACCACGCGCAGGCTCCGAATCCACGGACTACTTCTTTCTTGAATTCTTTAATCAGCTACAAGCTCCCCGCTTGCTTTTCTTTTATGATCCAATGGTTGCAACTAAGTTGATCTTCAAGATGTTGAAATCATCTCTACCTTGAAAACCCTAAGCTTTGTGTAAAGGAAAGCTCCTCTAAGATCTCACAAGAGATTTACACAAAACAGAAAATATGAGCAACAATAACAATATGGACAACCTCAAAAACGTGGCTAGGGTTTTGTTTATATACCTAGGGTAAAAACATAAAACCCTAAACGTTTAATGAAGTAGGGCTGAGTTGGAAATTCTGCAGAAAATTCAACCTGTGCGATTTTCGATCGATCGAGTCTAATCTTCGATCGATCGAGCCAGGCCAAAAGTCCCAAGTACTTCTGCAGCCACTCGATTCCAACTGTACAATAATAAACCAACTTTGAGCAAGCCTAAACAAGACTAAATACAATGTTTTGATCATGGTTTGCCAACATTACAAATTAGAGTTCTAAATACATAAAATCCTAAGACCTTAGAACCTAACAAAAAAGAATTTGGATTTGAATCTTCTATCCCACTTATTGTAAATATAAAAAGTATCCATATTCCTCATATAATTGTATAGGTATGATGTGTGTTGGAAAAAAGTTGAAAATGTGTTGTCACAATCTCCTTCTAAACGGGACAAAATAAGACTTGGAATGAAAGAGAGGGAAATCCTTCCTCTCAAAAAAAAAAAAAAAAAAAAAGGATTCCATCGGGCAATATAACATGCAATGAATTACCAGATCTCAAATACAAGAGACTTTCACAAAGGAGTTAAAGTGGCTGAGGAGTGTCTCACAGTTGTGTCAAAGTTGATCTTAGCAAAACCTGGAGGAGGTGGGGTCCCATGGCTCCAAAAGTTTCCCTCTACACTTAACAACCCCCCAAGCCACCTTATGTGAACTGTAGAATGTGTGGATAAAGAAAACTTTGATTTGAATACCTTATCCTACTTGTTCGAACTCAAGTTTTCTTTTATTGAGAGAATCGAATAATGCCACTGAGTTATAAGATTCTTTTAATTACCTCACCTATTTTAAGTATAATTGTAATTATACCCATTTTAGTTTTTAAACCAAATAAACCCATATAAAATAAGCTTGTCAAAGCATGTAAAAAATTTTAGATTTAAACCCAAGTCAATCATGTTTTGGTTTATCAATTTATTGCCAATTTTTTACTTGCTATTGTTTTCCCTTTTCTCTTTAATAATTCTTAAATATGCTCTTTTATCTTTCCCCTAAATGATATGCGTGCTAGCAACAACATGAGTGAGAATTTTTTTTTTTTTTTGGTTAAACACATGAGTGAGAATGTTGTTTATGATGATGAGATCCCCTTTTTAGTAAATCATCCAACAAAGAAATAAAGAACTTGGTCTGAAAGATTATTCATCATTATGCATGCTTGTGTTGTTACCATGGTGAAAATGGTTTGGAAACATTGTTCTTTGTGTTGTGTTGAAATTTATAACTTTGAAGATTGGAGTTTATCATTTGTTCATGATGAAGCATAAATTCGTCAGTCAGAGTGTGCAGACAGAAATGGACTCCGGCCTGCAAGAATGTGTTCTCGAATGTGGTAACCGGTGTGGTACCTGCCACAATGCCTCCGATGCCAAAGTCAATATCAATTGCTATTTGAGAATGAGCAATGTAAAGATAATAGAGCAAAAATAATCTCTTAGTGTGTCTGTGTGAATGTACCTCTTGTTTGGCAATGTGGGGGCTATATATATATGTTGCTGCAGCCTCTAGCCGTTGGGGCAGTTACGGTGGCTTCAATGCCCTCCTGGGTAACGTTTTCTGGCCTCATAATGTTGCTTTGATTCTATCCCAACGGTCTGTACAACTGGTTTTGTAACCGTCCAGGGTGTTTACTGGCAGCATTGAATGAGATGTTTAACCTCGTCAGTGAAGTGGTGACTCGTCAGTGTGGGCTTGTCTCGTTGTCCCTGTTTATCTCGTCTCTGCTTGATTTCGTCAGTCCCATCAGTTCATATATTGGTAATTTTGTATTTAATAGCCATTACATTTCATATTTAATTTTATGTAAAAAAAAAAAAAAAGCTTTATTTTTTTCCAATAATCTTTTATCATATATTAGCATTATTGGTGACATTTCACTTCAATAGATTCTTTCTTTTATATGATCCAAATTTATAGAACACTCTCATGATTTCATGTAGAAGAAAAAAAAAAATCAATTACCGTGTAAAACGAGGAGAAATTATTCCTCATGTGTCCCACACAATAATTTATATAGGATGAAACATCAATAATGGATCACACACTTGTGACTTGTTTTCCCACCACCCTCTCCCTTTCTCGAGAAATTATACAATTCTCATGGCCGAAGTTAATGCTAATTCAGACTCACTGCAGTACCTTCATGGAGACCTTGATCTGAAAATCCTCAAAGGTCGCGGCTTCGAGATCCCCTTAGACACTTATGTCACGGTTTTGCTCGGTGATTTCAACTTGGCTCGCACTCGCACCGTAGTGTACAACTCTGGAAGCCCAGAATGGAATGAGCACTTCCAGATTCCCCTAGCCCACCCGGTCTTCAAACCGGAGCTCCGCTTCAACCTGCAGTACAATGATTACCTTAATAACACGAAGTCGATAGGAACCACTTCCGTCTCGGTCCAGCAAATCGTCACTGGCGAAGCTATCAGCCATTGGTTCCCGTGTTCCGGTAAACAAATGAAAGCCGATGCCGCTATCTTCATTGAAGTGAAATTCACCAACTGTGAGGACACTCCGTTGTACCAGTATGGCATTGCGTCTGATCCGGATAATTTTGGAGTCCAGGATAGTCGCTTCCCGGTTCGGAAAGGAGGGTCTGTGACGCTGTATCAAGACGCGCATGTGCCAGACTCGATGCTGCCGGAGATTAAGTTACAAGACGGGAAGGTGTTTGAGCACGAAAAGTGTTGGGAGGATATGTGCCATGCGATATTGGAGGCAGAAAAAGTGGTGTACATTGTTGGGTGGTCCATTTACCACAAGGTGAAGCTGGTGAGAGAGCCGACGAGGCCATTGCCCAGTGCTGGGAATTTGAATTTGGGAGATTTGCTCAAGCATAAGTCGAAGCAGGGCGTTCGAGTTTTGCTCTTGCTTTGGAACGATGTGGTATGAGCTAACAGTGAATTGGCATTTAAGGTTTTTTTTTTTTTTTAAAGATTAAAGGCATTTAAGTTTTTTGTTTTTTGAATGAGATTAATACCGTATAATTTCAACTTATAAGCGGCCGAACATTAAATTTTCTATAAATCTTTTATTTTACGACAAAAACTTTATTAATTGAGTTAATTAAAATTCACATAATTTTGTTTATAATTTTTTTTTTTTTTAATTGTTGTTGTTATTGTAGTGTTTTAACTTCAACATTTTTATTTAGAGAGAGCTTCCGACCTTTGTTGACTATGGATTACCGCTAAATATGGTAAAGTAAGGTCATATTATATATGTGAATGAAAGGTGTTACGTCCACAATATTTTTACAATATTTTTACAACAAATCATAAGTAACTAGTTGTTATTGGTTCAAATTTGAATCTAACACTAAGATTACTTTTTTGCTCCAACAATAACAACCAGTAGCAATTTGCCATTTAAGATTTATTGTAAAAATGTTATAGACATATCATTTCTCATATGTGAATAGTTATAGTTTCTTTCACATACAAAACAGATGGAATAACCAATTTAATTTTAATGTTAAAGTTTAAGGACAAAAATGACAAAAAATAAAATTAAAGGACTAAAATATGTTTTAGCTATTTTCCCTTGAATTGCTAGTCATTTTAATTTCATTAGACTTTCAATTTTTAAAATCAAGTCAATTTCATTATTTAGTTTTCTCTTTGCTTTATTTTTAAAGGAATTATTTGATGAGGTAAATGGAGCACAAATAAGAAGCACAGGTACTTCATTTGAAGTGTCGTACCTGTGTCAGACACATCAAACACTTGAGACTCCTCATACACTTTTGCATGCAAGTCTCAGTTGTGTCATTTAAAAAAAAAAAAAAAAAGATGCAGGACACAACCGAGACACGAGAACAAGATGAATCGAATACTCTCACAAAACAAAGAAAACATTTATGCTTTATATAATAATATTGCATTTAAAAATTAATAAATATCTTTTTTTATTTATTTTTTATACAAGATAGAAATTCTACTCTAGTCTAATCTAAGTGTATATGTAAGTGAAAACTCCCTCCTGGAGACTTGAATCTTGGCCCTTGCCTCCCACACCCCACAAGCACTTATACTTATAGAGTGATCATCGCACCAATGGTGTGCGGTGGTAAATTAATAAATATATTTATTCTTGATTTGTTTTATTAAAATCCTTTAATAGTAATGAATTTGATTTATTATCCATTATTACTCTTAATTTGATTAAAAAAATAAATGATTAATAATATATAGAAATAAAATATTCATTATTTATCTTAAATTGATATACGTTTAATATTTATGAAAAATAAATGTTTAACTATATATAAATATATATTTAATTACTAATTAATATATATATATATATATATATCCACATTGTACTTGTATCCTACTTTTTCAAAAAAAGTTGTGTCACCGTACCATATCGAACCTATACGGCTATACCCGTGCCCGTATCCGAGTAAGTGCTTTCTAGGAGCATACTTTAAATGACTATCATGGAAAGGTTAAATTTTCAAAATCAAGTCAATTTCAACTATTAATTTTAATAAAATACAAATGTAAAGGAGATCCAAGAATGATCATACTAACTTTTAAAATTTGAGGAACTAAATTAATATTATTCAAACACATAACTGCATTAAATCTATATTGATCAATACAATCATTTATTTGAATTTAATTAGAGATCTTAAGGTATTATATCTAAACTTTTTCCCTTACAAAATAATTATTTAACTCATAGAGCTTTGCATGCAGCTTGGTATGATGGACACTCATGATGAAGAAACTCAGAATTTTTTCAAGAACTCTTCCGTCCAATGTATATTGACATCTCGAAGTCAGCTAAACCTTTTCAAATATCTAGACAGGGAACCGGGAATTGTGACTTTGACAAGGAAATTTATGGTATTGATATTCTACTGAAGATTAATTCAAAACATGCTAAAAATGTGTCATTTTTTTTCCAATGTTAGAATAAATCAATATTTTATTTTTTTGAATTATTTTTTATTTGAGATAGATTTTTTCTATAGTCTAATTTTAGGTGTATGTGTGTGAAGATCCATTCTAGAGGCTTGAATCCCCCCTCCCACTCACAAACACTTATACTTGTAAAGTAATCATCACACTAAGAGTGTGCAATTGTGTAATGTTTTAATATTAGAAAACTGATTACTTGTAATACTTTAAGTTTAATGACCATTTAATTGGACTTAAGAGAAGGAAAACGTTTCAATGCATGTCTATGCTTCACTTGCTCCTTCAAAATTCTTTAATATACAAATTTATCTTACATGGTAGGTTACAAATTAGACGAAAAATTGCACTTCTTAGCTTGATGCATGATTAAGCAAATCAAATTGCTCACAATTATCTTGTGGTGCTCCAGGCCAATAAATTTCTTTGTTCACATCATCAAAAATGTGTGATTGTGGATACGCAAGCGTCCGATGATACAAGGAAGGTAACTGCTTTTATTGGAGGTCTAGACATTCGTGATGGCCGCTATGATACCCCTGAGCATCGACTATTTCGTGATCGTTACACTGTATATCAGAATGATTATTGTAATCCAACACTTTCGGTGAGTATTTACTATTATATCTTGAAGACTTTTATTATTTTTCTAGTAGAATAGGTCATTGCCAAGAGTCTTGTAACTGAATTATATTGTTCAATTCTCTTTATGTGAAGAATCAATGATGGAGCATGATTTTATTTGTTGGGGGGGGGGGGGGGGGGTGTTAATTCATTAACGACACATATGTGCATACATGCACGCAAGTACATGAAATGTAATTGATTGATAAAAATGATTCACGTTAATAATAAGCTATATTTTATGTTGTGTTTATGTATTATGATTTTTTTTTTTTTTTGGGGGGGGGGGTGCTTTTTTTTACACGTGAATAAGACACTCTGTGATTTTTTTTTTTAATTTCAATTTGAATCTATGATTCTCACGAAAATATTTTTACTAGCTAGACAAATTTTGAGTATAGCTCATGTGATTTTTGATATTTTGGTTAAAAATTCAAAAAATAATCAAAATGTAACTAAAAAAAAAAAAAAAAAAAAACTATACCATGAATATATATGCACTTTTTTTTAGAAGAGAATATATATGCACTTGAATTCAAAGTTTAACTTGAAAACGATATATTTTTAAAAAATTATTAAACTTTAGAGTTTATTATGTATATATCCTTATATTTTATTACTTAACGAAAAAAATTTATTGAAGATGAATATATTATTGCATTGAGAATTTGAGCTTCTTTTAACATTTTTTTTTTCTTCTTATCTTTTCGAGTAAATTTATTGAAGATGAATAAATTATTTCTTTTTTCTTAAACCTTTTGTAGGTTTTGAACTTTAATTTTAAAAATCATTGATAAAATATGAAATATTTTTCTTTACTTTTTTTAATAAAATTTGACACATTAAAAAGAAAAATATAAAGAAATCCATAAACTTTGGGGTTGGGGGGATTTAAGTTTTAATACATAAACTTTGAAAATTTTGGCAAGATTGGTTGTAAAATTTCACCCCTCAATCCACCACCTTAGTGACTTAGCCAAAAAAGTTCGATGGGAGAGAGCCAGGATTGTCCTGACTCCTTATTCTAATTATCCTTAAAAAATAGTCTCTTTGTATAAGATTCAAATATTTATAAATAAATAAATAAAATTTACATAAATTATTCCACCTTTGATAAATATTTTCTAATCACACTTCATGTTTTAAAATTTTTAATCAGAATCATTTGATTTACAAATGATTTTTTTTTTTTTTGCTGAAGATTTACAAATGCTTTAATCACACCACTTTCATCAATTGCGCTTGGAATATTATTATCATTGGAATTCAATATACTTATAAACTAATGCATGTGATATAAACCTTATGTATATGCTTATAATATAAATATTGAAAAAATTTCAGGGGCCAAGTGTTATTCAAAAGAAAGAAGAAAAAAAAACTTATAACTATACCTATATTAACATTAAAAATAGAAATAAAAAGCATACCCCCTCCAAGTAGCTCCGCCACTAATCCACCATCTCCACCCTTAGGGAGAACTTGGGTTCAAAACCCCATCATAGCTAGCTCACAGATTGGATGATCTTTCTTTCTCGTTTCTTCTCAAATAATAGGCAGGAGCTCAGCGTCCAAGGCAACCATGGCATGATTTACATTGCAAGATAGAAGGGCCTGCTGCGTATGATGTGCTCACCAGTTTTGAGCAGCTTTGGGGCAAAGCTGCAAAATGGTCGTCAGGGCTTATGAAGTGCTGCAAAATCTTTTTTCGTGTTTTAATGAACTTAGACATCCCCATGCCGAGTTCTTCCCAATCAATTTCAAATGACGACCCTAAATTTTGGGTTTCCAAAGAAGATGATCCAGAAAACTGGCATGTTCAGGTGAAGTAGTTAGTATGGGCTTCTCGAAGTAAAGCTTATACAATTAAGTTTAATCCTTATTTTTGTTCTTCACTTTTGTCTCATGTTTTAAAATGGCCCTTAACATTTCAAATTTGTTATTTTAGTCTTTAACATTATGAATTTGTGTCAAAATAGTTCCTACCGATGGATTAGGACCTGTGCAACTTAGGGTATTACATGGCTGCAATTAGCTCCATTCCTCTCACAAAATATTTTTACTTTTGAACTTTTTTGATTCAAAGATTGAGGCTGAAAGTTCTTTTTTCAAATTTCAATCCCAGTCATTGAGAGTAATTGCATATTAATTGTGCCTAATCTCAAATCACCATGAAAGAGATGTTGCATGTACCCACTAAAGGGTATATTTTTTCCTTGAAAGTGAAGGAAGATATTTTTGGTAGCAAGAGTGAAGATATGAGTAAATAGAAAAGGACAAAGTCATGAATTTCAAATCTTTTTCCTGATCTATCATAATTTTCGAAGCCTTTTTTACTCCCTTAACATCAGACCATCCAAACCCCAAATCAATTTATGAACGGCATGTTACAGAGCTTGAAGCAATTGTACCAAGGCATTGCCGTTCATGAAGACTTCGTATATCTGATTTATGATAAGCACTATACCACCTTTGAACACGGAAAAATATAAAAGCCACGTAATTATTTTGACACATCAAAAGGTTAAAAAAAATCCCTATAACAAAGGTCACACAAGGCATTCACTCATAATCAAAAATATTATTTTAATATCACTATATGTCATGTTGGATTTTTCTATGCATTAATGGTAGTGACTATTTTAACACAATATATATATATATATATATATATATGTGTGTGTGAATTAAAGAGTAAAATGGCATATTTAAAGCGTTATGGACCATTTTTAAACATAAAACCAAGGTTAGGAGCGAAAATGGGAATTAAACCTATAATTTATTACACATATTCATTTAGTTCTACTTAGTCTTTAGCTGTTCATTCTAAAATTGGCAGGTTTTCCGCTCAGTTGATTCAGGGTGTTTGGAAATATTTCCTGCAACTCAGGTTTACTATTTTCTAAGTGATAATGATAAATTGATTCTTCATTCACTACTTTTAGTTATAAATAAGTACAGAGCTAGCAGCCAATTGCCTTATATTCTGATAAGAAAATAGTTAGTAAATTTCACCACACTTTCCATTATGATTTCTCTGCCTTTCACTTCTGTTGTAGAATTTGGTTGTAGAGAAGAGCATTCAATCAGCGTACATCCAGGCAATTAGATCTGCCCAGCATTTTATATACATTGAGAATCAATTTTTCCTTGGATCTTCATATGCATGGCAATCTGACAAAGACCCAGGTCATAGACCCAATCTCCACAATTAGTAATATTATTACCTTGCCATTTGCTCTCTACAAAATGCTCAAACTCAACGTTCCAATGGCTTCTATTCTTTTTTTCCTTCTTATTCATCAAACTCTTACTTCAATGACTCTTTTTTGGGTTTGATCAGGTGCCAATAATTTAATTCCAATGGAGCTGGCATTAAAGATTGCTAGTAAGATTAGAGCAAAGGAGAGATTTGCAGTTTACATTGTCATACCAATGTGCCCCGAAGGTACAGTGCGCATAGTCACAGAAGAAGTGCTATTTTGGCAGGTAACATTCACAATTCTTTTACCAATTAGCATTTACATTATTTTCCTCCTACTTATTGAACCTTGCATGGTTGTCCAAAACGTTAAATCAAGTAGATTATTTCCTCCATGCATGGGGTAATGTAATTACATTTAATCATTGTATTATTAAATTCCATATTATTATCTTGTTCTTTTGCTGTTCTCAGAGCCAGACAATGCAAATGATGTATGGAATCATAGCACGAGAGTTGAAATCCATGCATCTTGAAGATTCACATCCCCAAGACTACCTGAATTTCTATTGTCTTGGTAAGCGGGAAGAACTGCCCAAAGAAATGTCAGCTCCACCTAATCAATCTGTCAAGAAGGCAGAGAAGGTATCATGCTCTATGAAAGTTTTGGCCAGTGTTTATTTATTTATTTATTTTTTTTTTTTTGAGATAGCAGAAGTTTTAACTTTTAATACATATATGAGTTTATGTGAAAATAGAATAGAAAGATAGAAGAAGCAATCGAATAGGAAACACAAATATTTATTGATTCTTTCATAGGCCTATGTTAATGGGGGTGTCTAAAAGAAAGATCTACTTAGAGAGATCTAGCACAAAACACACGAAAATACAATAAGTTTAAGTGTTTAACCTTCAAAAAATTTGGTGTGATTATGTGGCAATATAGTTGCCATACATAAGTCAAGAAAGTTTCTCGGTCATCATAGATTACAAATTCCAATCAAGTCCAAGCAATGCTTAATTAAGTGTGTGTTAAGTCTCACTTTGGGTACTATACTAGAATATAGTACATATGTCGTTAGCGTCTTTACTTGGGTTATTACAAATATAAGGCGAATCTAATCAATTAGTTAATATAATATAATATATATACCACTTGACACAAAATTTTTTATTTAAAGACTTGACCCAAAAGTTTAAGCTTATAAGTTTGGCTCAATTATATTATATTAACAACCTTTTTTTTTGTCATTATACTCTACTACTTAACTAACTACATTACTGACATGTGAAATATTCCAACAAATAAGTATGTACAAAATTCAATCAACTCATTTCAAATTCGATGGATAAAGCTAACTTAACCAAAGCTCATGAGTGTGACTATGATTTTTTTTTTTTTTTTTTTTGAGAATCAAAAAAATGGGGGTCTTTATGGTCATATTACACCCCCGGGCAGAGAGCCAGTGGCCTCGGAGGGAGCAGTCCGTAGTCGGTAGTCCCTCTGTACCCTCTGTGTGGGAGCCAGTGACTATGATTGTTTTGATTTAGCAAAATACTAAAACTCTACTAATTTACTACAAAATACTTACAAATTAATATGGTAATAAATGTGATTGGTAACTATTTAATATATAATAAACAAATGTTTGAATTTTTTTTTTTTTTTTGTAATATATTTTGTAAGACTGATGTAGTAATATTTACTCCTTTATTTTGAGCTAGCACAATTAATCAGTGCCATATACAAGTTGCACATATGTAAATATATCCTACTTGTTGATCAAGCGTATGTACATAAAATTGTATATTTTAATTTTTTTACTCGTAGATGAGCGTTAGCTCATTTCGTCAATAGAATAAAAAAGATCACATTTTCCTATACTATACGCAAGAAATTGTGGCTGAGAGTTTTTTTATGACCAACTTGCAGGTTTCTAACTCACAAAAGTTTCAACGGTTTGTGGTTTACGTACATGGCAAGGGAATGATTGTAGATGACGAGTACGTGATATTAGGTTCTGCCAATATTAACGAACGATCTTTGGATGGTTCAAGAGAGTGAGATAGCCATGGGTGCATATATCAACCCCATCACACTTGGGGTAAGAGGAAGGGCCACCCACATGGCCAGGTTTGTACATTCATTTAGACCTCATATTTATACATTGTACTATATTTTCTATTGCATGATTGCAAGTTTTGGTGGACGTAACAAAGGTAGCTCAAATAATTTAATGGCTTGGTTTAATTGATCATTCAAATGTTGGCACCATATGTGTGCAATAGTTATTAAGAGTCTTATAGTTTAACTAGTTAACACTTCAGCGGAGACATTCATGATTCAAATCCTTCTACTCCCAATTATTGCATTATCAATAATATATATATGTGCACGCGCGTGAGCACAGAATTGCCTGTTATGTAAGTTAACTACATTGATCAATACATGTGCAGATATACGGATATAGAATGTCACTGTGGGCAGAACATTTGGGGATTTTAGATGATTACTTCATGGAGCCAGAAACTTTGGGTTGCATTGAGAGTGTGAACAAGATTGCTGAAGAAAACTGGAGGAAGTACAAGACCGAGGACTTTACGCCATTGCAGGGGCACCTCCTTAAATACCCTATTAAGGTAAATGCCAATGGGAAGGTAAAGTGCTTGGATGAGCAAGAGGCTTTTCCAGATATTAACGTTAAAGTGCTCGGAAGATCCACTGAGGTTCCAACTATTAGCGTTAAAGTGCTCGGATCCATTGCGGTTGATATTGATTTATCTTTATTAACTACATAGGTACACTTCTTGTTCATAATTTAATGTGCATTAAGTTGGGACTTAAAAGTGGGGGCAAAAATAATGATTCCTTGACGAGCTTCATGAGAAACAACAGGAGCATTGTTGATTGAACTTATGCTTGCTCATAATTTGTTACCTGCATTGTAAAGGATGCAATGCTTGTTGGATTGTAATATATGGCATATGTACCATTCAATACATTATTATAATGTTGTCAATTAATATTTGGGGAAAATGAATTCTTATTTTAATGAAAATTTTTATTGAGACCCAAATAAAGCAATTTTATTTGGGACCTTGGTTTCAACTTTTACATTATGGTTTTTGACTACCATAAATATTAATTTAACTCCTTATAATCTTGTCAAGAGTCTTGTGATTTAGTAGTATTAATTGTTCAATTTGTTCCATGAAAAAGAATTTGGATTTGAATCTTCTATCCCACTTATTGTAAATATAAAAAGAATCCATATTCCGTACATAATTGTATAGGTATGATGTGTGTTGGAAAAAAGTTGAAAATGTGTTGTCACAATCTCCTTCTAAATGGGACAAAATAAGACTTGGAATGAAAGAGAGTGAAATCCTTCCTTGCAAAAAAAAAAAAAAGGATTCCAACGGGCAATATAACATGAGCAAGGAATTACCAGATCTCAAATACAAGAGACTTTCACAAAGGAGTTAAAGTGACCGAGGAGTGTCTCACAGTTGTGTCAAAGTTGATCTTAGCAAAACCTGGAGGAGGAGGGGTCCCCATGGCTCCAAAAGTTTCCCTCTGAACTGTAGAATGTGTGGATAAAGAAAACTTTGATTTGAATACCTTATCCTACTTTTTGGAAGAAAAATAGAATCACTATAATCTCCATATAATTGTATAGCATGATGTGTGTCCATAATGGAAAAAAGTTGAAGATGAGGAAGTAAATTATACCCTTCCCCTATATCCAAAAATAAATATTTTTCCACCTATTTTAATATGAAATTTTAAGAAGAAAAAAACTTGTAACTTTTTTCCTTTTTCCTTTTTATATGAGTTTATCTCGAGAAAAATAGTGCAAATTTATGCTTAATAAATATGAGATTTGATCACAACAATGTAAATCCATCATGATTTCATAAATCGGTGCTATTCGCCAGAAGCAATGTCTACATGAGCAATAAACAACTTAATAAGAATCATCACTTAATGTTGGGTTTCTCCTCTGTTGCCTTCACTCCATTGCCATCTACCTGGTCTATCCCCTCCACCCTGCTCTCACTGGGCACATTGTTGGGCACCCCTCAATGCCAATAAAGCAGCTCCATAAGCAGCCTCTGTTTGAATTGCACGACTCACAGGCAAACCAAGTACCCTCTCTCGAATCTTTGTCCATTTCTCATTTTTTGCACCACCTCCAGCCGTGAACACTTCTTCAACTTGGGTTGCTCCTAGATCCTTCAATAAGCTATAAGCCTTTCCCTGAATATTATATAATAATAGACGTCCATGCCATTAGTTTCTAGTTGAAGACTACATATTTCCTCTTTACCAATATGCAAAAAGTTAAAACAAATAGAAGGGAGTCCTCATACCTCAATACGTGCAATTGATTCTAAAATCCCATGCAAGTACTCAACATCACTTTCTGGTCGAGGGTGTAACCTTCACAAAAATGAGAACTAATTCAATCGACCTAAATTCAGGAGCTTGCTTTATGCACAAAGAGATGAATGTGCGCTAGTGTGTGTACTGGGTCTGGCAGGGAAAGCTCCAGAGGGTTATCTCAGCTTTCCCAAAACAAATCAATGTCTAACTGCATCACATCAATGGACAGACCACGGGACATTAACATTCAATAATCAATTCACTATCTTCATTGTTTATTGTTTCAAATGTCCCACAACTGACATATCTCATTTACAACATAGAAATTAACAAATCAATATAACACTGCATCCTATGTAACTGCCAAGTAATTCAAGTTCACTCATGTATGCCTATTATTATTCTAAACACATTCAAAACAGTATATAAATACTTAGATGTAGAAACATATCCCCTCTACTTGTTAGTTGTTGCATTCTGGAATTATATTATAACTAGCCCCAGACCCACGCGATGCGTGGAAATATATAAATATTATGTAATTGGGTGTAGTTAAAAAACAACAAACAACATCAAAGTAAAGATAACTCAAGGGAAAATTCTAAGAGTAGAAAGAAACTCAATAATAGAAGAACAATTCGAAGAACCCCAACACCTAGACTAATCAAAAATAGTTCGCTGGCATAATACTTTTACTTAGTTTTTTTAGAAATAGGTCAGGGGTTTTATAGAAGCTGAAGTGAAAATTGTGGAATCGTTAGAAGACTAATAGAAAATAATGGAAAAAAATTATTTGGTTTACTAATGAAAAAAAAATAATGACATGGATGCTGATGTGGCTCAATAAATGCTACGCTTCAACAGGAGCGTAGTAACAATAAATGCTACGCTTCAGTAGCACAATTGTTGTAGAGACTTAATGACTAATAATTAAGAAGGAATAGGTATAATAAAAGTCTAATACCATAATTATGGACCGGTTATTATCTAATATCATAATTATATCACTCATAGAAATAAAAATAAGTGTAATTTCCCCTAAAATTGCTCCTAACAAAATGTCATTTTGGTATGGATTCCATGGTGCGGGAAATGTTCCATAATGTGCTCCAATCAAAATGTGTAATTACTTTTAGGGTGTGATACATTAAGGTTTGTTGTCATTTCAAATTCCCATCGTAACCCCTAAAACCTCCAATTACACTTTCCATTCTTCACTTAAATGTAATTTAATTTATTATTTTGTTCTTCACTTATAGAGTTGAAACCACATCCATCTAGAATTGGAAAAGACTCAAGTATCATCTTTGCATCACGATATTTGCTTAAATTTTTATATGATTGTCCCTTGAATTTTAGAGTCATTCGGATTGTTTACAATACTTGAATGGAATAATCTCTATCTCTAATTGCATCGTATCATTACTTACTCTCACTCAAATTGTTGGATGAATTAATGAAATACTTGATTCATGCTCTACACCAACAAAACCCGTTAAATTAAATAGGCTTAGACTTTAACTAAGATTAAGCAAGGTAATATCCAAACAGAATATGAGTTTTGGGGCTTCAAGGAAGGTAACCTTTAATTTTTTTTCTCTTTGTTTAACGTTTTAATTAGATAATATTAATAATTATTAGAATTTATATTTTTAATTTAATGGGGTCTTCAATCTTCTATTTGTCTGCAAGAAGTATTGCACTAATTCTCTCTATTTTGGTAGAATTTTATAAACAATGCAAAAAAGATAAAGAGGAAAAGATGCAAAATAAATTCAAAAGCAACAAATTGCTACCCACATTCTCCAATATATGCATGTCCAACAACAATGTCAATTTAAGCAAATAAGAAAGCAGAGAAGATATAGCAGGTACTTTATTCTTTTCATTATGAATAAATATAAAATTGTATTGCCCATAGTATCTGAAATTAACTTGCTTTATTCATTTTAAACTGAAAAGTGACTACAATCTAGAAGAGAAGATCTCAACAATGTTAGAAATACAACTGCTGGCATAAGAACATTTGTGTTTCTACTTTTTTTTTTTATTATAAACATTTATGTTTCTAATTATTTTGCAATAACTACAACATATATTGTGTTATAGTAGCTTTTTTTTGGGAGAAAAAGTTACATAACCATGTTTATGCAGATAATATACCAAACAATTCAGCTATAATTTCCAGCAACCAACAAAAACAAAGGCGTCATCTTAGTAATAAACATATTTTTACATTAAATCATATATTTTGTTAATTATTTAGACATCGGATGTCAATCTAAAACTCTATATTAATTATAATATAGGAAAATATTATGAACCATGCAACTTTGGGCTTTGGCCAACCATCATGCAAATGCCTATATTGTGGTGCATTATTGTGGTATGAAGAACGTGTATGAAAAGCAATGCATCATAGAAATCCACATATTCAAGAAGATAATGTGTTATTTGAGCTAAATGTAAGTCACATCAGTTTCTATTCTAAGTGGAATATAAAACCATGACCACTTACTACCTGCTGCCCATATTCAATGTTTTCAAATAGGCATGAACTGCTCAAGTATGTGATCTAACCAAAATTTAAATTTTAACATATATAAGTTTTGACATCTGTCTATTTATTTCAGCCTAAGATAGTAAGATATGAATTTTAAATGGTTTACATACAAATATAACTTTAAAGTAAAGTGAAATTTTATTTGTTTTTAAACAGTTTTGTCTAAAAAAATGTGTCTCTGTCAAAGTAAAAAATATTATTTTTGTTAAACTATACTGTGCATCACACAGGTCAATAGCTAGTATTTAAAATAATAATAAAATAAAATAAAAACCATCACCCTTAATCAAAGTTATAAGAAAGAACAAAAATACACCTAGAGAGAGAGAGAGAGAGAGTACTCACCGTTTTTTTGTTGGAAAAATATGGATTGAATGTGAGAAGTGATATCGAATTTATACAAAATAAAATAGGGAGAAGAAAAATCAAAATATAAGAAAAAGAAAATGATGGAGTAATGGTAAAGTAAAGAGTAGTGGGGAGATATAGAGGCAAAGGAGGGGAAAGGTTGGAAGAAGTGTAACAACAAATGTGGACTAATAGGGAGAGTAAGAGTTTTTTTTTTTTTAATAGGGAGAATAAAAGTGAGTAAAGAAGATGTAGAAAATAAGTGGATGATATGGCCGTTGATATGGCTCAACAGGAGTGTAGCAACAATAAATGCTACGCTTCAACTTTTAGATATATATAAATAACAATTAACAAAGTCCAATTTGTCAAATCTGAATCATTATTAACAGGATTACTTAATTACCAAAAAGCAAAAATAAAGGTATTTCCCACAGCCATAGCTAACAATTACTCAAGTAACACTCAAAAATCTCATCTGGCATGGCCATACAAATGTTGAACTAGGAGCTGAAAAATCTTTGATCTTTTTAAAGAAATGTGTAATAAAGCCTATGCAATTTGGGTGGTTATTTCAGTAAGAGACCTCATCTCAAACAAATAGATAATATTATTTCTACTTTTGATCAGGTTACTTTCTGTCATACTTCATTTTTTGAAAGATCATGTGAAACTAGGGACCTTCTAAATTACACTAAGAACAACAGAAATTTACCTATAATCAGGACATGCAAATAGTCTCAAAAATAGTGATAGAACACCAACAAATCAATACATACAGAAGACCTTAAGCCAATTTGTCTTCTTTTTCCCCCTGTTAATATTTTGCAGTTCACACCCTGGTAACATCAAACAAAAATGCCCACTTGCTTTCAGTCTACCAGCTATGGTTGCTTTAATACAGACAAAAATCCACAAACTCTAGAAATTAGAATGCAGAAATCACCAGACTCAGATGTCTGCTCTCAGCTACATGCCTACGTCTTCTTTTTTTCAGCCAGATTATACTAAAAAGCAAGATTTAGTTATCCAATATCTGCCAAAGTCATGAGAGAAGGGAGGAGGGCAGTGACTCCCAAACATGTGTACCAAGAATATGACATATAAATTCTCAAAAAAAAAATTGTAAAAATGTGAGAGAGAGAGAGAGAGAGAGAAGAAGAAGAAGAAGTATCAATCTTAAATGGCAGATGACCAAGCTCCAAGTAGGTTTCTTAATTTTGTGAATATTTTCCTGGCCTTTCAGTTTACAGTTTTTTATTCATATTTCCTACCATGAACCTTTGTGTAGTCATAAATTATCCTGAACATACTGTGCTGTTAGTTAAAACTTGCAACAATGTAAATACATTAATGTGCAAATTATTAGAGAATGCTTCTCAAAAGTTAAGATTCATGCATATACAAAAAGTATTATGATATAAATATGAGATTCTATTAGCTTTCAGATTACTCTTCTAAGGCTTCATAAAGAAGTTAGGAAAATAATTATTACCTAGGGGCCATCTTTGGATCTGCCATGGGAAATCTCTCTCCAACTGTTGGGAGAGGGTAGTAATCTAGTGGAGAGGTCTTCATAGGATTAATCTGTTCGCTCAAATTCTCCAACTGCTCATCAGTAAAAATTTGTCGAAGAACAGCTCCACCAGTATTTGAAGCACCTCCAACAAGCCACTTATCATCAAGACGATGACTATACACTCCATATCGGGCATCATCAACCCTACTGGTGCTCAGAAGTTTTATAGCAAGTGTTGAACCCAAAGAAGTGACCTAAATACAAAAATTACAAACATAAAATTCATGAAAATTTCAGATAACAGCTTAATTGCATCATTATAAAGCCCAAAAAAAAAAAAAACAATTCTTAGGAAAATAGTAGATACAACATCTGTACAGACAGAATAATAGCACTGTGAAATGCAACACCTGCAACAGAGTGAGTCACTACTTGGCTTCACAATGCTGAACTAAATGCGAAGTTTAAAACAAGGAAATGGAAAAAGTTTGTCTGATTCAATGACAACTATCATTCAAATTTATTTCCTGGGAAATGCCTTCTTTTTTAAGAGGAAATGTCATGTTTTAGTAGCAAGTTTAAAGAGATATGGTACAGGTCATGAGTTGTATCAAATTATCAATAGAATCCTGCCTGTATGGCAAGCCTAAACATGTGTTACAATTTCCTTACTGAATAAAGGAGAAAGGTAAGTCTAGCAGATATCTCACAGCTTTCCCTGGTTTTGTTGCACGAGCTGCAAGAAAGGCAGCTATACTATCAGTGGTTCCCGTGCATACAACACAATCTTTCGCAAAACCTGCGTAGATGTATTTGGTAAAATAGAATTACATGAAATCTTCTAATGGAAATTGTTTATATAAAGTAACATTATTCAAATGAAATGTATTACCTAAATTGTTAGTTCCGAGCAAATAACAATTTAACTAAGCTTCTAATTGATACTTGTGTATATAAAAATTGCGCCTTAAGAAGAAAAGTACAATGTTGTGTAGCCTTCATTACCAGGCTACTAAAAAGGACTGGAGACTTACCATATTGTGTTCTAATGTCTTCTTTTAGGACACCAATTGGAGTTCCAGGAGCTTTAACAGAAGGTAAAAGTTGAGAATACGACTGAGAGAGCAGCCAAGGTGGATAAGAGTCAAGTTCAGGATCATAGCCAACCTTTGAAAGATAAAGAACAATCAAAATAAAGTTTCCAACACAGAAATTTGATTATTGACAAGTGGTAGAGGTAGAAGGCCCAAACTGGAAAGAATTAATCCAAATACCTTCAAAGCATTATTGTAATCAGTCACTCTAAGATTTCCATGAAGAAGCCACAATAACCAATCTGCTTGATGCAACAATGCTGCAGATTCTTTATTTGAATCAACAGTGTTCCACCATGAGACAACCTTGCATAGAGTTGAGGACCCGGAGCAAACTGTATGGTTTTCAGGAGCAATAGACTTTACTATTGGCAAAGCATCAGGACAGCTCTCATTGTAGAGAAAAGGTCTCCATAATGGTTCTCCTGTTGCACTGCAGTACCAAATTCAGATGCCTACTTCAAATGCATCTTGACATGGAAAAGGAGAACAACGCAATGATATGGGACAAATCAGTAAGGTATCCACCTGTTTATAATCATGGTAGTTGCAGAAGTCCCATCAATGGAAATGGAAGCAATAATTTGGCGAAGATGAAATGGAACATCTTCAAGTAGCAAGAAAAGTGTCTGTTTCCAAGAACGCACCCAGTCCACTGTTTCTTTTCTCTTTCTAGACAACAGAAACAAGATTCTCAATTTACCTAGGCAATGAATGTTGTTGCAGTAGTAAAAATAACATTATGCTCCTTTAAAATCTATTCTATTATGATGAGAAATTCTAGCTGTAAGAAGCTTCGTTACTATATGCAACTTGTATGCAAAATTCATATTGAATAGACAACATCTGGCATAAACTTTTATCCAACAAATTACTTGGTCCTCATTACTGAACATATAAGACCATTTTATTCTGTAATAAAAAATTCATCCAAATGTTAAGGACACTACCATGACCGATATTGTGCAGTCTAGATGCTGAGGCACTCAACTTCACACACACTAATACTCAAAATTTTGATTGCTAAATGTACTCACAAACATTCATTTGTGCTCACTTTCACAAAGATGGTGTTAGACTGTCCATTTGTACATCTAAGTTTGAAGTTTCACCATCCAACAAATGCAATTAACTGGGAGTTAACATCATGGATAGTCTCTTTGCGAGGATTTCACATAATATTTAGGATACCACCTTAATTCAGTAACTTAAGCCTTAACCCAAAAGATTTGACCCAACAACATTATATTAACCAATCACCCATTATTATCCTATGTGGCACTAAGACCCCAGAAAAAATCTAATATGGGACTAGACTTTTAGGCAAGCACACACTGTATGAATATCAATAAGTGATACAAAAAAAGTTTCACAACCTTTTTTGCAAGTGCTACTTGACATGTAACTGAAGCACAAATAAAAATGGTGTCAATAGTGGGTCCATATAAATGCAATGTTGTACTAATCACAACTTACCACCTCAACAAGTTGCGAAATAGGTTGTGAAAAAGATTATCCCTAGCATTGCTCTATGAAGGCAAATACTAAAAGCTACTACCAACTTTTACAAATAGCTTACAAACTGACGAGACAATAAATGTGATTGGTTGGTGCCACTTCAACAACATAGTAAAGAAACATAAGAATTATGTCTTTGTATTATCTTTAGCATCACTCCTAAAATTCCAACAAACTATTATACCTTATATAGCGGATATTCTCTCTTCCCTTGGGCGTGAATTGTCCCTCCCTTGTCGATGAGTGCAAACCTAGCACCAGAAGTCCCAAAATCCAACCCAAGATAAAGCTGCTCGCCAACTTGAACACCCACTTCTGAGTTACCTTCATTGCTTGCAAAAACCATTGTTCTTGCTCTTTTTTTCCTCACAATACTACATATCCTAGTTCTTGAACTACAATATCCTGACACAACAATATCATATACGTTTAACGCCTTCAAAACTAAACAAGTGGCGCTTCATTGCAGCAATTTGAATTTATATCTTCAGCAGAGCAGCAACTAATTTCAACAACAACCAAAAAAAAAAAAAAAAAACCCATAACTGTGTTCAAGCTGTGACTAGATAATGATTTTGGTGGTCATAATTGTAGCTAAATAATGAAAATTAAGCTAAATTTAGCAAAGAGTGAAAGTCATACAAAAACTAGAATATAGATTATTATTATATGATAAACACTATGTTGGGAAAGAAGGTACCATATTTTGGTAATGAAGGGCAGAGCAAAGGATGGTTAATTGAGGAAAGCATATCTCTTGCACTGTGACTTCCTCTCACCGAAGAATAAGGATAGATAAGGAAGGAGATTAATGGAAAACAATGAAACGGTGTCGTTGTTAGAAGTAAGTTTAATTTTATTTTCACACTTGAGATGCTTGGATCACTATTGAAATTCACAATAATTGGGCTTAGCTTGCATTTAAGCTTGGGCCATGCAAAAGAAAATAAAATGAGATGAAATACATGAATTGGGTCCAAAAAATAATTGGGCTTCGCTTGCATCGTGAAAATGGGCATCAACAACTACTATATTATTTAAAATGGCAAGACTTAAGTACGGTATTTTAATGTTGTTCTTTAGATTCTCCTCTTAAAATTCTATCATACGATTTTCTTCTTATGAAATGGAAGTGTATTTTTTAGTTAAGTAGTTACATAGCAAAATATTATGAGTAAAACTTAAGAAACAGCATCTAAGAAGTGTATTTTAAATAACATGGCAAACTATACACTTTTTAATTTGTAAAATCTAATTCAGCCAAGAAATTGAGTTTTTTTTTTTTTGGTCTATCACTTTAAGCATGGGTCATCAATAAATTAATTAATTAATTAAATGGTAGATTGTATGTGGTATACATGTGTGAGGTGGGGTGGTAGGTAAATTCAGTGTTGTGAATTTTGACAGTAATTTTATTGATTTCACACCATTTTTATCGCTAACACTTTTGTCAACTATCTATTTATAACTCTAACTTCACGTAGGGAGTATTTAGTTTAGGTCTTTTCATCACTAACACTTTTGTCTACTATCCATCTATAACTCTAACTTCACTTAGGGAGTGTTATGTTCTCAAAAACTAAACTCGTCACTTCATTTGCAATTCTCAATAGCATTATTTAGTTCTCTTAAAAATTAGAAATCATTTTTCCTAATTTTAGGCTCCACAATCAAAAATTGCTGTATGTCATTTTTTTTCCTATTTTAAAATTTAATGAACCTACTAAAAAAAAATAGTGGACTTAAAAGGAAAGAAAAGAAAATATGTGGCAATTTGTGATTGACAAAGAATCAAGTAGAACACAGAGTGAGCTTTGTACATTTTCCCCATTCCCCCCTACAAGCAATTATCTTGAGGGTTTTAAGACATGAAAAATGTTTGGGGGTTCTTGACTTCTCCAAGAATTGACGGCATCGGCTTTTGTTCCATAAAGAAAGGTCCATACGAGTTACCCAATTTTGTGCTTAGAGCACTAGCATCCGAAGATGAAAAAAAATACATATTTTGCACCCTCAAACACTTCTTTATCTATTTTACCAATCCATTTTACAACTCACTCTACATTACAGTTTTTATTTTTACATACATCTTAATAAAATAATATAAATTACCTAATAAAATAATAAAAAGTATTAGACTCTCTCTTTTTCCTCTCACTCTCTTCTTCTCTTCACACACAACCACAAGATTAAATTTTTTTTTTTTTCTTTACAACCTATGACCAGTAAGGTTGCATATATGCAACCTTGTTGTTCATAGGTTGCAAATTTTTTTAAGTTTACAAACCCGGATAGAGTGGGTTTTGGGTTGTAAAATAGCAATTGGGGGGTGTTACACTCCCCAATTCTGGTGCTCTTAGTCTTACAAATAAAAATTAAAAAAATGGTCATTTTGTGATAGCCCTGTTTGTTCGCTATAGACAATGACAATTTAACCACAATTGCGTTTAGAATAAGAGAAACTCTATGGGGACAACTTTTGCTACAATTTTGATGTAGTCTACTGTGGGTGGTGAAGAAAAGTGGTAGGTATTTGTAAAAATGATAGACAAGTCACTCACACTCACAACCGACCATATCAACATTATGGCAAAAGTTATGGTCATAGCAAAATTGTTATAGTAATCACAAATATTTATGGCACTACCCCTCTTCAATCATTTAATACGAACTTACTAACCTTATAGAGCATTCATAACTAACATAGTCTCTCCTTCCATTCATATAGGGGTGACAAATGGGTGGGTTTGGGGTGGGCATAATTGGGTTGGGTATATAAAACTCATTTACCCATTAAAACTCATTTAACTAATTGTTTCTAACCCAAATCCAACCTAGCCCAATTATTATGGGTAAACCCCAACCCACCCAATTACCCAATTATCAAAATTACCAAAATGCCACTAAAGTTTAGTTCCTATCAAGCAATTCAATTTATAATTTTTTTTTTAAAAAAAAAGGAGAATTCAACAAAAGAATCCAAATTTTCTTTTTCTCTCTATCCCTTTCCCAATTCACTTTCTTACATTTTCTCAGCAACCAAACATAGAGTACAATCTCAAATTTCCTGTCGGGCCAACATTATTAGCATGATAACTCAAAACCTTCTCCTCTGATTTCAATCCCACTAGTACGAGCTCCTCAGAGTTGAGTTTCCCACCAAAAATCTCGTTGATGGTGACTACAGTGGCACTAGCGGCACTAGATCCGAGTCCGAAACCTAAAGGAAGGCCTTTGTGGAGAGAGAGGGAAAGGCCAACGGATCAGATTCTGAGCATCTTCATAACCTCGATGGCGGCAATGCCAGCACAATTCCAGAGAGGGTTATGGTTGAGCTTGGAGCAAGGGTCGCCGGAGATATGGGAGATGGAGATCTAGCCGGGGTGGACGGAGGAGTCGACGGAGAGGGAGACGAAGTCGCCGAGGCCATCAATGGCGCAACTGAGGAAGTCAAAGCCGACAAAAATGTAAGCTACATATTTCTCTATGTTTAGCTGCTGAGAAAATGTAGGAAACCCTGAAACGTCTAAGACTCTTAAGGTTGGGTTTCTTTTTTTTTTTTCTTTTTTCTTTTTGTGGGAAGGGTTGGGTTGAATTTGGGTGTATTGTTTTTGGGTAAAATGAGATTCAATGGGTTTTTAGTTAAAACCCAATAATTACTGAGTCTAATTGGGTTGATGCCCATTTAAGCCAACTAATAATTGGGTGGATTTGGGTTTAATTAAAGTGTGTGGATTTGGGTGGGCAAATGGGTTTGGGTTTGGGCTTACTTTGCCACCCCTACATTCATACAAGTTACCCAAATTGACCACATCCATACGAGTTACCTAAATCGACAATATCTTAGGGATATGGTCAATATTTAGACACTTCTATTATGCTCTCTTTTGTCGAGTACTGTAGCATAGAAAGTAACATTAAGTGTCAATTTGGTATTATCTTATAAGCTTAGCTTTTAAGTACTATTTTTTAAAATCTCATTTTTTTTCCACATTTTATTACTTTTTCAAAGCACAAGTAACATGCTTTCAACAAAAAAGTTTTCAACAAAAATTTATTCCCAAACAGACACTAAGAGAGCTAATCATGTCTTTGTCACGGCTTTGAGAACATGTATAAGTTTGACAAGACTATACGAAAGTTGAATGATCAATATATGTGATGAGTTGTGAATTTTTAAATCCAACAAGGTCAAATTGGGTTATGATAATTATTTGTTATCATTAAATCAAGACACTAATAGTCTTTTTTTTCCAATGTAAATAAGATTCAATTATAGGTTGTTTATTTTTTTGGTGCTAGATTTTTATTAAACGGTAAATGATTTTTTCAATCCAATAGTCCAATTAATTGGAATTCATTAAAATTTATATAATATCAGTGGCCAATTATTTTCCAAAATAGCCTCTGAGATAATTGCAGTTCAAAGTTCTTTAAGCTAATTTTGCTTTATTGGTGAAAACTGAAAAATACCCAAAGACCAAAAACCAAAGATGTGCCCGCGCGACCCAAACAATTCACGAAATAAAAGTAATCATCTCAGCCGTCAATTATCAAATCCTCCATCCAACGGTCATAAAATTATCCAAGTCATCGATCCACACCCCCCAAACTCCGCATTGCGCCACATCCGTCAATTTCACAAACAATCTAACGGCGAAAAACACATTCCACGTCACCGATCCGCGTGAAGACACTATTATCCAATAGGAATCCAACTCTCTTCTCTATATAAACCTTTCACAACCACACAAAAAAATATAAATCTCACACAGCTTATTCAGTACTCAATTCAAAAGTCCTTTCTACCTTTTCACTTTCCGAGAAAAATTCCCGATGGCTCCCAAAGCTGAGAAGAAGCCCGCCGAGAAGAAGCCGGCGGAGGAGAAGAAATCGACGGTGGCCGAGAAGGCTCCGGCGGAGAAGAAGCCGAAGGCAGGGAAGAAGCTGCCAAAGGAAGGCGGAGCCGGCGCCGGAGACAAGAAGAAGAAGCGCGTGAAGAAGAGCGTGGAGACTTACAAGATCTACATCTTCAAGGTGTTGAAGCAAGTTCACCCAGACATCGGGATCTCCAGCAAGGCCATGGGGATCATGAACAGCTTCATCAACGACATCTTCGAGAAGCTCGCTCAGGAGGCCTCGCGATTGGCTCGCTACAACAAGAAGCCAACCATCACCTCTCGGGAGATCCAGACCGCGGTCCGCTTGGTCTTGCCTGGTGAGCTCGCTAAGCACGCCGTCTCTGAGGGGACCAAGGCAGTGACTAAGTTTACTAGCGCTTGAAAGTGAAGGAGATTTCAATATGTGACTAGGGTTAGGGTTAGGGTTTCGTAGTTGAATGAATTTTTTTTTTTTTTTAATATGTGGTTTTTGTAATTGAACACTATGGATTTCTCGATCCAAATTATGTCTATGGTAGAAATGAAATCGGATAGCTTTTCTCTTAATTGTTGTGTTCTTCGATCTTCCTCTTCTTTTTGGTTACTGTTTTAAATTAAAAACGTCGTAGTTTTATAAATTGGTTATTTCGTTTTTCCCAATTTACTAGTTTAGGTCACAACTTTGGGATTTTTATCAATAATTTTTTTTTTTTTTTCGTTTTATACCAAAAAAATTGGATCAAGAGTGTAATATTTATTAGCTCTATGCATTCTGTGAAATATTTGGCATTTATAACAGCATAGAGAATTAGGAATTGGGTTGTGCAATTTAGCCAATTAGAAACTGTTTTTTTTTTTTTTCCCTTCAAAACTAATCAATCAGAAACTGTCAGTTCTTAAAGACAGTCACAGATTAATAAAAACAGTTGGCTAATATGTCTTGTGAGGTCCATAGGCTGGTAAATTTTTGTGGGTAGAGATTGAAACTCGACGTTGGCCCAAAGAAGACAAATGAGAAGTGGACTTTAATACTGTGTTTGGTTGGGATGAATTTAGGGAAGATCGAAAACATAGGGCGGAAAACTGTGTTTTCTACTCTTTGGCAAAGAGAGGAAAATATTAAGGATGGAAAATTCGGTAGAAAATTTTCTCTAATCCGCAAATCTCAGCCTCCCAAATAAGGAGGAAAAGCTACGAGAGAAAAGTGCTCTCAATTGTCTTTTACCATAATGGTTGGGTTTGGATATCACTTTTTCTCACTCATTGTAGAGTTGCGTTTTATGTTTTTTTTGTTTTTTTTTTGGCCGGCTTTTTTGACTTTGGGGGACAAAATTTACTGTGCCACGTACACCGTTCATGTACTGTTTATGTAATATTTAATATTAAAAGTGGGTCCCACAATACTATTCACACATTTAAAAATTATTTTGCTACAGTGTTTTCAGCAACAATCAATTTTTATCAACTTTCAACAACAATAAGTGCTATCCAAACGGACTCAATGTCCTCTCCCACTAACCTCATTCATGACTTTTTCACCTACTCTGATGACTTTTGCCCACAAATCCTCATTATTTTTTTTGCCTCTTTTCTCATCTTACCTTCGCAGGCCGTCGTTCAGGATTTTGGATATCTTGTACCGGCATATATGCTGGGTACCTCACAAAGAGGCGGGGCTCTACAGTATGTGGGTCTCGCCCCCTTATAACTTCTCGTGGTTCAGGTTTTCTTCTTTTTTTTTTTGTTTTTTTTTTTTTTTGTTTTCAACGTGATCTATTGCTAAATTTCTCTTTACTGATCACTTTTGATGGGCTGAATGTAGTGTAAATTTACTAACCACATTTTTGCTGGTTACAAAATTCTTTGTCCAATTTAATTTATATGTACATTATTGTAATTTTTATATTATAATAATAAAAAAAAAATTTATATATATGATAAGGTAAATTTTATATTATTTAATGAGTACAAATAAATTTATTTTTTACATATTATGTAACAATGGTATAATAGTTAATTTATATTCTTATAAGTTTTCATCTTCCCACTTTTTTATTCCTCCAACCAAACGGACTCTAAATTTTTTAATACATGTCCAATTATAAGTCAGATGTAGAGAAATATATAGAGACATCCTGTAGTAAAATAATACATGATAATATGTGTCTAGCGGTATGTAAAGCTGAAACAGAATAGTTTTGATAATTAGTGCGTATGACAATCCAACAATTCAATATCAGCGTGTTAAAAGTTGAAGCAAATTAGTCTCAACAATGAATGCATGTAAGAATCCAACAATACAAGGCCAATAATTAGTCAGAGCTAAACAATTAACAAAATCATGATTCCAGCTACAATAGAATAGTAAACCAATCATGATTCCATGTGCCCTTTGGATTAAAAGGAAAACTTGGTATTTTGGTGAAGGGAGAGGGAGAGAGAGAGAGAGCATGTTCAGTTGTGCACAACAAAGAGTTGGCCAAATTCTCTTGCTTATCAACTAGCTTAGATCTTCTTAATGATAAGTATTTTCCTTATTTGAGAAGGGCATTTAGTGAAGTGGAGTGAAAGAAGGAATGCGAGGTGTAAAAAAAGATTTTCAATGTACGAGAGAGAGAGAGAGACAGAGACAGAGAGTTCTATGTGAGGAACGAAAAAATCTCTCATGTGATGTGCTAGGCGTATGAGATACCAGCTCTGAGGAGCATGATTTAGTATTGTTACGAAATACACACTAAATAAAATAGAAAGCATTGCGAAAAATAAAATTAATGTGGCTCAATTAACTCTAAAAGCCTACATCCATACACAACACCGACTAAAATCCACTATTAATAAGAGGAATTACAACCACACATCAACTCACAAAAAATTCTTTAACATAAACTAATCCCAAACATAATACACCTTGAGGTGCCCTCACACTATCACACTAGACAAAGCTTAGTCTTTAACTCTCTCACAAGACAACTTTTCTCCTAATTCTCACACGAAAACAACAAAGCTACACTACTACTCTTTTTATATGGAGTGACCTTCTTGCATCTTTTCTTTTTCAGTGTAAGACTAGCTCTTTTAATATAATTACAATATCTCCTTATTATTCTTCTTGTACCAGTTTGGGTACTCTCTTTACACCCCGTTATGGGTAGGGGTGCTCCACCCCTACATTGTCCATAACAAAATATACTCTTAATTGAGTTTAAGCATTGCTTGAACTTCTTGTTAGATATATTTTAACAATTTACTTTTGTGATTAAGCAAAAAGGAAAAACACAAATATCTAATTATAAGTAATAACACAAAAATGCGTGATAGATAAAAACAATAAATATTTATTGTAAATATAAAAAGAAATCTGCAATATAATAAAAAACTTACAGACCAAATGCATAAAAGATAAATGTTATAGATCGAGTCTTGTGTTTGACAATTTCCTTAAGTAGATTTCGTCCCTTGCACAATCTGTGATGCTTTGAAATTTACGGATGTCTGCTTCCCAGGATAAAAAGAAGAAACACACAAGATTTGTGCTCTACAAACTAATCTATGTCTCTTTCTCTCTTTTTGACTCAAATGCTAATGCACAAAATATCTCTTGGAGAGTTTTTTCAAAGTTTTTTCTTGAATGATGGACTATGAATATATACGTTACTGAACAAACACACTATTTCAGAAATAACTACTATATATAGACTTACTAACTCAAAAAATAAAAAAATAAAAAATTATTATTATTATTTGGACAAGAGAGCCCAGTCCACAAATGCCTAAAACCCAACCCAATGTCCAACCCATGAGCATATAAACTCGTATTCTCCACCGTTTCCTATGTGGGACTCAAGGATTCTCATCACTTCAATATTATTTTCAAGTAGACACATTAAGAGTCGATTTCATATTCGCCCATAATATTTTTCTAACATATATATCGTATGCATACCAATGGAGCTCGATTCAAAAACCTATTACTAAATTAGAAAATTTCAATTTAAGAGCATTCGTGCCCCCTTAGCCCAATCCATCATCATCAGCACCATGCACGCATTGGCTTCCATCTGTATTCTATTGTTGGCCCAGACTACTACACCAATCAATTGTGGAATCTAGACACTAACCAAGCTGGTGGTGTTTGGAAGGCTCCTACTCCCATGAATCATCTTAGAAACAAGCCAGTTGGACAGCTAATTGGGGAAAACATATTTCCTGGAACTGTGCTGTGCCTTCCTCTCCCCATGGGTAAGGGAGAATAGTTTGGAATTTCCGGATTACCCTTTTTCATTTAATACTAATCTCTCTATCAACTTGGATTAATAGAATGTAAATGAACTCCTAGGGAGGCAAATCAAGCAGCCCATGTTTGGTTGCCTGATCTTTCAAAAACAAGTATTCAGGTTGTTTTATACTTGGTTCAGCTTCTATTGTTTTCTTAGCCGTTTGTTCTGGTTTTTGTGTTGATAAAATTGTTGATTATTAAAAATAAAAAAAATGTAAAAGACCTATTTAACTCGGCCCACAAAGTGTGAGCACATAAATCATCGGTGAGTTCTGGTCCATCTGGACCAGCTCGAGCCTGCACATAATGAACATGACCAAAAAAGGAGTGTATATATAATTAGAATGGAACCCACAATCACAAAGCAATTGGTACATGTCCCAGTTGCACGTGAGCCAGGAACAGCACAAAACAGAGGTGACAGCTAAATGGCTTCTCCTCACAGTCACAACTCACACAAGCATCACTAGCCACTGAATAGTCTAGGACCACATAAATAAAGATATGTGCCAATCAAGCCCTCAAAGAAGTCAGTGAGAATATGAATTCTTTATTAGTACTCTTACAGATATAGAATATGAGGTTTGCCAAGGAAAAAAGTTAAACCAAAAGAACAGAAGCTGCAAAGGCCGCCTTTGAATATCTTTTTTTTTTCCTCCTATTAAATTTTATTCTTATGGTAGTTGATCAGTTAAACTTTAACTTATTTTTAGGATTATGTTGCTTTAGGACCCACAGTTATGTTACATCTTTTTCGATGTCTATTTTAAGGTCCTTAATCTGCATCATCTTGGTGGTGTTTGGACAATTATCAGTGGTTCATACTTTATAAAGTTTAAAGTAATGAAAATGGACTGGTTAAAACTTAAAAGGGAGGTAGTATATACCATCTGATTTGCTGGTTAACTTTTTTCTGTCTTGGGCAAACTATATCTTAGGGGCAAAATTTTCATATTCATTGGGCTTATGCACCATCTCTCTTACTGACATGTGGGTTATACTCCATAAACCTAGCACAAGAGATACCCTTCCATCTTGGATATATGTCAATATTCATACCCTTCTGCGTGCGCTCTTTTGCCAAATACCATAGCATAGGAAAGTAACATCAATAAATTTAATCATTTCTATGTCACGTTTCATGGTCATGTATAACTTTGACAAGATTGTAGGGGTCTAAACATGTAATGGGTTGTGAATTTCCAAGTCAAACAATTTCGATTTGAGTTTAAAAACCTTCCAATTTAACCCATGCACAATGCTAGCAATAATCTCTATTTGCAATCCAAACATGAGAGTGGCACTATCATTGTAGGTATGATACTGTATATTCGCCAACCAAATTTCAAATTATTCATATATGCTGAAATGTAGATTAGGTTTTTAGAACTGAGCCAATTGGGCCTGCTTAGCACAAAACATAACACCAAACGAACTTATATCAACAATTGGATTCCATAACTAATATCCATTTATGCTAGCCTGGCAATATTGTACGAAGGATCTAAAACTTGTTGAAGTTGTAAGAACAGCAAAAATTGGAACATTACCCATTACGAAAATGACCTATTCATTTGTAGTGCTCCTTGCTCAACAGTGTGGCCTTTGCGAGTGAATTTAAACCCTCAAATGAAGGAATAAATAATGATTTTGGTGGTCAATTTAGTAAATTATAAGGGTTTCTTTTAAGCAGATCGAATTTATGTCCATCGTTTATCTTATAAGTGAGTTCTGTTTAACCATTTTCTTATAACGTTTTAACTTAGTCATTTATGTAATGTTGTTGGAAGTTTCACTTTTTTTTTTCTAAGTACAATTATATAACATTTCCATATCAAACGCATCTCGTAGTTCAATTAATTGACACTTCTTAGTATTTTAATAAATACATGGAGAGTTTAAATCTTCTTTTCTCTAACTATCAAATTGAATAAAATAAAATAAAAGAATGACGTTTTCATAAAATCCAAAACTAATATGTTTACTAAAATTTTAAAATATATGAAAATTGTACTTTTAAATAACTTTGTAGATAGTTAACGAATATGTAAATATTATGTAATTCAAGGGTTGATTAGTTCAAATATTGTTAGCATAAAAAAGGTGAAAGAAAATACAAACTAATTGATTCCAATCACCACATTCAATCTTAATGTTGTGCTAAGAGTAAGAATCACACTCACACCCAACAAGCTAGTATATAAGAATGACTTTGAGTGTGAAGTGTGAAAGGAGGGGTCCTATTCCCACTTTTCTTGGTAAATAATAATGAGTATTGACTATTGACTCGGTTGGTAATTATGATTGGAAATATCCATATTATAAGTAATATACCACCACTGTTCTCCAACTCCACAATTTTCCTTTATTATTTTAAGATCAAATGGTAATACGTGCAGATTAGTTGTGATCTTAAGCAATCACATCCTTATTATTCATTATAAAAAAAAATTAAAAAAAATTAAGCAATCACATCCATGGCAATATTAAATTCACGAGGGGTAGATATGGCAGTTAGTTGGTCAATCTATAGACTCCATCTCTTTAGGTCGCGTGTCCAACAGCGTGGTGTGCTGGTGGGCAACGCACCCACGGAGGATGCGAAAAGACGGAAATGGCCCCCACGGGGACATCGAAATCTTACGAAGGTTTTTGGGTCATATGAATCGGCTATCGTTTATGTCCTACGTGTAAAGCGCGATTCGCAAAGACACCCGTCACATGGGAGAGTATCTCCCCGCATCCCCACCGTCCATTTACAAAACAAAAATGAATCTCAACCCTGCGCGTGTTTCACACATTAGCTCATTCATGAAGCCATGTGTTAAAGATATAAATTTGTTCACAAATCTTTTTAAGTTTATTAAAGTGATAAATTATGATTTGTGCAACATTAATTTTGATAATATAGTTTTCCATAACCTCACCCGAGGAAGATAAATTTGAACAATGGACGCTCCCTTAAAAATACCACAAAATGCTGGGTAATTAAATTATAAGATTCTTGATCCTTAACCTCACAATATCACTTTAATTGTAGACCAAATCATATGCAAATATAATTTGGGAGATAGAGATATATTTGTGTTGGACTTCGAAGATAAGTGACTCATAAGAGCGCTACAATAACCAAAGAAATGCAAGACTCAAGAGATCAGTGCAATAACCAAAGAAATGTAAGATCCTAACGAGGCATGTGGTTAAGGGGGCGAAGAATCATTTACATCTTTAAAAAAAAATTATTATTATAAATAATTTAATAGTTAAAGGAAGGGGGATTTGAATCATGGACATTTCTATTAAAAACTTTAGAATGTGTAAGTTGATTTATAAAGCTCTTGACACCATTTGCATCCAATTTTATCGTGGGTAGTTTCTCTTTCACATCTATGTACCAATGGTGTTGCACTAGAATTAGCAGAATATACTTTAAATGTAAAATAGGAGAGAGTTTGGATAGATGACACCATTGACTTTTATACTGGATGTGACTCAATGAGATACACCACATTTTAATCAATTGAATCTGTAGGGACCGGTTTTGGGCACTTCTTTTATGGAGAGAGTGGACCCAAGCTCAACTAGCCCTGCAATGAATTTATAGAGAATGGGTTCAAGAACTAGGCGCTAGTGAGGAATGCAGCGGCCATGCATGGTTGTACGTGGGTATAATGACTTAAACGTGAATTGGGGTGTACAATAATGCTCCTCGGACGTGCCTTAAAGAGCTTGAAGTTCTTATTATTTCTTTGAAGATTAGCTACAAGGTTTCAGAGAATACAAGTCGCTACAGTGCTTCCCAAATCTGGTTTTTCCGTCCGTCCCCCTTTCAAGGGGAACTTCTTGTATTATATACATCCCTCTCAGTTGATCCTAGCCCTACATTTGTTGATCAGTCAGGCCACCACTTGAGAGCCTGTCCCATCAGCCGCATTCCCACTCCTTCTGTGGGTTGCAGCACCCAAGGCAGCACTGTTCAGGAGTCCTATCCTCATTAATGCGGCCAGGGCGTTAGTTGAGGGCATTTAATGTGGAGGTGACAGTTCATCTGGGACTTACTCCTCCACCATGCTTCCATTGCCGGCGCTTGGTACTTGCTATTTGCTCTTTGGATGCTCGGGAATACTCCCTTTGATGGCGTGCTGCTTCTCCACTATATGATCTCGGAGGTCCGAGGAAGGGATCGTCCTCGGCACTATTTCATGGGCCATTGGGCCTTATACATTAGTCCTCGGACCTTGGGCGCATCCTCGGCGCGGGCCTTTGGGCCTGGTTCGAAATGGACCGGGGTTGGTTGATTCTTTCTGGCCCCACAGAATCTAACACATTTATTAAACAAATAAAATCACAAGATGTCACTTTCAAAATAATGAAAAAATTTGTGAAATTTTTTATGTCACTGATCTTATATTAGCACACAAGCTCCCTTTAATACAGAATTGCTCATAGTCAGGGACGGACCCAGGGGGGGGGAAAGGCGGCCCGAGCCCCCCCTGGGCCCAAAATTTTTTTTTTTTTTCGTATATAAAATTAAAAAAAAAAAAAAAAAAAAAAAAGTAAAGGGCTTGCCCCCTTTGATTTTTAGCTCTGGCCTCCCCTGGCTTGAAATCCTGGGTCCGTCCCTGCTCATAGTTGCATATATATGAACGTCCGGAAAAATATACTACATATTAGCATGGAATGTTACATGCTTTGTGATTTATGTGTTAATAGATTTCATAGACCTGGTAAAATTATCAACAATAAATTGGATAGAAAAAACATGGTTTTGTTGTTGGTTGTTTAATTACAAGAAATGACTCTGTTAGTTTGCCATCATGATACGAATGTGAAATGTCACTTGATTTTTATAGGTGACGTAGAGTCCTAGCTAGACATTAATTGATTCTGTCTTCTCATAGCTATACCAACCTCGATAATATATTGCAAATTCTTGTATTATTGTTTTCTGTTTGTTTGACGTATTCAAATCTATCAATTACCTAATCATATTATAATCAATTCATATGTAATGTATAATTGGTTAACATTAATTTTAAATCTATGTCAACTTCAAAGAATTTCAAGTTGTATTTTAAAATCTTAATAACTAGTTCTAAAAAAAAAAAAAAAAAAACAATAGAGTTGAAACTATTTTTTAAAATATGGTACCTTTTAAAATCTTGACGTTAGGTTATGATTTTAAATTTGAGTTGGTTTGCCACAATGGTTAGAAGTCTCAAAACAAGGAGTCCATGAGTGCATTGTGAAATCATGAATATAACACTCGACTTGTCCCAAAATTTATTATTCTTCTTCTTCTTTTTATTTTTTTTAAACAAAAAACAAAACAGAAGTGAGATATTTTCTACTAAACTTGCTTATTAGACAATCAAGAACCAGAATTTTCCAACTTTGGCCCTCTCATCCTTATTGAATGTAAGAAGCTATGAAGGCTAAAAACTCAATGAAAGGCTCAAATTCGTTCTTAGGAGCTAGAATTGCTTGGGAAGTTCTCTCTACTAAGGAATTCCTTGCACATCGACTCCAAATTGGTGACATAAGTTGCCGAAGGTTTCACCATCAATCTGAATCCCTGGTATATATTCTTTTTGAGTGTCCATTCATCATGATTGTTTGGAGACAAACCAAGTTCTCAATCACCATCTCCTCCCTCCTTAGCAGGATATGACCTGACTAGGTCCATTGCATACTAGACCTTTCAAAACTTCTTGTATTAAATAGTAAGTTTAGAGGCAAAACCCTTCACCCTTCTAGTTTATATTGCTTGCAATCAAATTTGGTGGCACTTAAATAAGCTTATTAATGATAACGAGTCAACAACTCCCATCAACTTAGCCATTAAGATTAATAAATACTTTTGACTCACTGGCAGAAGCTTGGGCCTCTATTATCCAAAGCAATCTATCTCCCTAGTCTCCTCCTTTCACAGGCTAATCTCCTAGTTAAATTTGGATGCCTTGGTTACTATACTAATGTGGGATATTTCCTAGGCTCTATTTTAGGGGCTCTCATGGTAGCATTATATTTGTTACTACTAACATGATTCCCCCATGCTCCCTTGCATATGTTCTATCAACCAAGGTTGTTCTTCAGTTGAGTCCAATTTAAAAGGCTATCAACCAAGGTTGTACTTTAGTTGAGTCCAATTCCACGCTCTAATTGGGAATTTTAGTATATTGTTTTGGATATTGAGCTTTCTTTTGTCAAATTTGGGGATTTCAATCCATTAACTCTATCTTTATTTAGGCTCTTGTTGATACTGATGAACAAATTCCTCCTTGTTCCTCTTTTGTCGCCTCTTCAATTTATTCACGCACACATATGCATATAGCATATATTAAATCCATGAGGTTAGACTTTTCCTTATTAGACTCAAGTTGGCATTAGGTTGAAGCCATAGATTAATCTTAAAATCATGAATTGATGTCATAGTTTAATCTAAAAATCATGCCTTTGAATTGCAATTTTAAAAGGTGCTTCATTTCACAAATATTTTAAAACTTTTTAATTTTATTTTTAACAATCTATAAAAATTGCAAATTTTAACCAAATCATTGGCCAACTTCATATTCCTTTTTCCTTTAGTTAGTATTTATTTTTAAATAATCACCTGTCTAGCTAATCTTCAATGTGTAAATTACGCCATCATCATCACTCTTTACTGGCCTCTTCCATATTTCACTCATTCAAAAGAAAAACATTGATTTTTAAAGAAAATGGATATTTTTGCCCAGAAAGAAGGAGGCGGCTAGTTATGAATCACTTGGTGAAATGGTTTTTTGGTCATTTCACATGTGCTGTGACTTAATGATGCTATGAATTATGAACAATGAGTGGAAATACGTGATTGTTTAAACAATGAAAATTATTGTTTAAACAATAGTACCAAATCAGCCTGAATTTTCTCAACATTTTTACATTCAAATTTCTAAAATCCTTTTCTTACTGGAAAAAATTTTCTAAAATCCTTTTGATTTAATTTAACCAAAAAAAAAAAGAAATTTTAAACTAGAAACCAAAAAAGCCCTGAAATTTTTGGAAGGAAGCAAGAATTGGTGACCCACAGGGAAGTTGATTACCAGTTATTTTGCAACGTGCAGTCGTCTCAACAAGTCCAGACAACTCCACTTTTTCCCACATGACGCTCCTCCTTGCAACCACACACAGACACAGTTACACAAATTTTTTATTTAAAAAAAGCCCAACATTCTCATAATTCACCGACTCAATGCACAGCGCGTACAAATCAATTTTCCAAGCGAGAGAGTAAAACTAATATCCCACTTATTACTTAGTTTTTTTGTTTTTGTTTTTTTTGTCCTCTATTGCTATTTTCAATTTGTTTGTATCGGCGGCCACTATTATTCCCGCTCAATTTCCCGTTCATTATTTTTCAAAGCTCACTCTCTCTCTCTCTCTCTTCCACCAAAAAATTTAAACCTCCCAACCCCCACTCTGCCACGTCACTCCCACACAGTAAAAGAAACCAAATTTTCAAATTTCTCACAGTAGAAAAACAAAAAATTAAATACCAAGCTTAAACTTAATCAATACTACTAATTCATAAACCAATTCTCTGTCTCTCTCTGCAACTCTTTGTCTTAAAGAAGACGAAACTCTCTCTCTCCTCTCTCAGTGTTTCTCACTGAGAAATAGCTAAAAGCACAATGTTCTTCGCTTTTGATTCGAAAACCATGTGAGATATCTGACACATTCTCTTCCTCTCTCTTCTATTCTTTTTTTCTACTTCTTCTTCTTCTACTAGTGCTAAGTTCGAATCGCTTTGTGTTGACTCGTCCGAGTCACTAACTCAGTGATTCGACTCCGAGACTCGAATGGCCTCGTCCTCCCGAGCAAGGAGCAGCTCGCCGTTCTCGTATCGCAAACCCTCGACACCGTACTCTTCAACTTCGACGTCTTCTTCCTTCATGAGCAGCCGCATAGTTCCTCGCTCTTGCTCTTCTTCAGCTTCGTCGTATTTCAACTCGGGAGGTGGACTCGGAGCCGGTGGCTCCCGATCCATGACTCCGAGTCGGAGCCGTTCAGATTCAATGTACTCCGGTCCACGTGGCTACAACGGTCGCTCGCCGGTTGGTTTCCCTTCCGACGACTTGATCGCCGAGCCGCTTGAGGTGGTTCGGTCCGGGTCAGGGGATAGCATTTCGGTGACGATTCGGTTCAGACCGTTGAGGTATTGATAGATCTGAGTGTATTGGATCAGATCAGATCCATGGAGTTTTCAATATGAGCGAAACGAAGTCGTTTTGTGTTAGGGTTGTGTGATTATCGGTAATGTGATTTTAATTTTGTTTAATTTTGTTTGCAGTGAGAGAGAGTATCAGAGAGGGGATGAGATCTCGTGGTACGCAGATGGAGATAAGATTGTGAGGAACCAGTATAATCCAGCTACGGCTTATGCATTTGGTATTGAATGTTTTGGATTTTGTCAAATTTGAATTTGAACTTTTCAGCTAAAATTATTACAATTGAAAATAAAAAATAAAATGTGCTTAGTGCTTAATAAATTGAATTTTGGCATTTAATGTAGGAATTTGTTGGATTTTGATTTTGGATTTTGGGGATGGTTAATTGTGGCAGATAGGGTTTTTGGACCACATACGGCTTCACAGGAAGTGTACGATGTTGCGGCAAAGCCGGTAGTCAAGGCCGCAATGGAAGGCGTTAATGGTATGCATTGCTTTTTAGACTATCAAAAGCTAATTTACTGTTTTATTTATAAGCAATGTGTCCAAATTTGAATGGTTTTAGTGAATGAAATTAACTTTATTGAATCAATTTGGTTAGTAATTGGATACGGAAAATGGTTGATCTTAAATGTTGCTCTTGGACAATGCAGGAACTGTTTTTGCCTATGGTGTTACAAGTAGTGGGAAGACACACACTATGCATGTAAGCATCATCGTTTAACATAATGAACTGCATTAATTTCTAGCTGTGTACTGTATTTGTTGACCAATCTTGTTGAGTAAAATTGTGACTGTAACTAATGGGTAATGTTGACAATGTTAATAATATTTCTACGAGGTTTAAATTTATCATTCTTCATTGACTGGGTAACCAGGGGATGGGTTTTTCAGAGTTGAATAATTATTTGTGTTTTTACTCAATAATTTTTTGTTGAAATTGCATTACGGGAGTGAATATATGAAGAAAATGAAGACTGAACTATTGTTTCTGTCGCTGTTTCACTTTTATTGAGTTTGCTGGAAAGAAATGTTACACATTAGAATTATTTTTTTGGCATTGATCTTACCATCAAGAAAGTCAATATTAATTCCTCCTGGGCCCTTTGATGGATTATTAGAAGTCTAAGTTAGGGTTTCTATTGGAATTTTACATGCTACTTGGGAGGATGTGAGGTAGCTTTTAGGTCTGAACTGTGCTTAAACTGCATTAATGTAATTGGTTAAATGTCATGCTTAAGATTTCGTTGTTGGCGATCTTGTAATAGAGCAGTATGCTCATTGCCATATGAGATGTTGATGATCTTATATTTTCACTCTTCTGGATGTTCAGTGTGCTTATTTCAGAATGGCACCAAGCAAGATATGCTAATTTACAACTAAATGTTTTTGACATTTCTCGTATATAATTTGCACAGGGAGATCAAAGTTCTCCAGGCGTTATACCACTGGCTATAAAGGATGTTTTCAGCATGATCCAAGATGTAAGTGTTCTTAACAATCAGTACTATTCTTTGTATTTTTCCTCCTTTTATCCAAGTTTTCTTGTTGCCGTTATTTTTAAAAGGGCACTTCTCCCATACTCATTGGTTTCTTTAGTATCTTCCTTGAAATAGAGGTTCATTTTAGCAATGTGCATTATATTCTAGACTAGTATTACAGTTTAATTGAAGGATGGTTTTCTAGATGGTATTCTCTTACTAATTTAATTGAATAGTTGCACTCTTCTTCTGTCACTGTGAAATAGCCTTTTTTAAGAATAAGATTTGTTTGTTGTGCTTCATAATAATTCTACTTTATTTTAAAAGCTTGTACCTACTGGTTCTTCAGAAAAAAGGTTCTGTTTGCCTCATTTTTCTTTTGACATGTTGGTTTATCACTGTAGACACTAACTGTGTCATTTACGATCATTAAAGTACTATTCTCTATTTCTGGTTGACATTTCCTTTGCATCATAATTTCTTATTTTTAAATTCTTTGTAACTGACCATTGCATGCCTGATTCACTGCATTCTCTTTTCAGACTCCAGGAAGAGAGTTCTTACTCCGCGTGTCTTATCTTGAAATCTATAATGAGGTCAGTAGCACCAAGATGAGTTTCCCAATTTGAGACTTGGGATTGCATTTTACAGTTGAAGCTTAAAATTTCCATCAACAGTGATTTGAGTCTGAATGTGTTTCTTTTACATTTGATTGATGTTATTTTGTTCAACCAGAACTTTTAAAAGTTTTATTGTTATAATACTATTGGAGCATGTTTATTTATATCTTTTTGAATATGAAGTTTTTCACTCGTGAACAATTATCATCATTTGAGTGGAAGTAATCTATAAGAAAATGTTTGTTCTTATGTGAAAGTTATTTGATTTGTGGTCTATTTGTGCTTCTGATATCAGGTGATAAATGACTTGCTTGATCCAACAGGTCAGAATTTGCGTGTTAGAGAAGATGCACAGGTCTCTCTCTTTTCCTTTCTTAAAAATTTCTTACTTCTTATTCATGACTGTCTGATTTCATATTTTCTGGTCTCATTTGAGTGTTATCTTTTCAGGGCACCTATGTCGAGGGTATAAAAGAAGAAGTGGTTTTGTCTCCTGGACATGCACTTTCCTTCATTGCTGCTGGGGAAGGTACTTATACCTCTTCCTGTTGCTATGTTCATTGATTTTTGTTTTATTTTTTTTCAAACAATCTTTTGTATTACATCGGTGACCACTTAAGGTATTCATCACTGATCTTTCAAGTGATGTGTGGCAATGGCAGAGCATCGTCATGTTGGATCAAATAATTTCAATCTGTTGAGTAGCCGAAGTCACACCATATTTACACTGGTAAACATTCCATATGTAGATGAATGATATCTGTTGCTTTATCAGTATTGAATATTGATATAAACTCGATAGGACTAAGTTGCTACTACTGATAAATCTTTGACTTTGAGCTGTACTTTTTTTTATTGGTAAGTTACACTTATGTAGTGGGTTTTGAACCCATGGTCACACCCTCCACCTTATTCTTTTAAAGGAAGGTCTTGATTGAGCTAAAGTTCATTGTCGAAGTTAGTACTTCATATTATTATTTTGAAATGTTAAGGACTAACTTCACACTCTCGCTTATGTGTGCACGATCACTGCCACATAGACATTCAATTCATATTTTCTGTTATATATATATATATATTTATTTATTTATTTATATTCCTGAAGGCATCCTGAGTACCTATTTGGAAATTGGAACTGAAAATTGGGTGCTACTTTGTGAATCTTGAGGTGGCTATAGGTCCTAATATGTAAAAGTTAGCATTTTCAATGGCTGATTTATGAATGTGATTTTATATGAAATAAAATTTCTATAAGCTGTGTTGTTCATGGAAATTTGGTCATGATTCAATGAATGTGGTATTATTTTGAGGAAATACCTAGTGTTGTTTTATGAAAGTACACATTCAAGTACTTTTTAAAAATTATTTATTTCATCATTGGTGCTATACTCTATCTTCAGATTCAATTCTTTCTTGTCTTCTGTCTCTAACTCATCAATGCATTTGCAGATGATTGAAAGTAGTGCCCACGGTGATGAGTACGATGGAGTGATCTTCTCTCAACTCGTATGATAAGAGCATTTATTTATTTTTGTTTTTTCAAGAAGATAGAATGTTATTTTTAAGTACATGGTTGACTCATTGGTCTCTCTCTCTCTCTCTCTCTCTCTCTCAGAATTTGATTGATCTTGCTGGATCTGAGAGCTCAAAAACTGAAACGACTGGACTACGGAGAAAGGAAGGATCTTACATAAACAAAAGTCTTCTAACTCTTGGAACGGTTGGTGCCCTTTTGTTCTGAATGTTATAAAATATCAATTAACCTTATTCTTAGTTTTTCTTTCTGTTGGTCAATTTTCTGCATAAATTGCATTCTTTATCCCTTTGTAAAAGCCATGTCAATTCTTGATGCACATCCCTTTAATCATTCAAGAATAATGTTGCTAATGGGTTTGTGGTCTTCTAGCTTTCAAAGTTCAAAATGTTCAATTTTTTTTCCTTATATAAAAAAAATCTTTCTGAAACTGTTAGATATTGTAGGTGTGACTGCAAAAAAAGTACATTGCAATTGACTTTTGTTTGAGAGAAAGATTGCATTTCTTCCATTGTCAATGGTTCTATGCATATGCATCTCAAGTTTAAAGTTCTTGACTTGATTGTATGGTTGCAATGTGAAGGTAATTGGAAAGCTGAGTGAGGGGAAGGCATCTCATGTTCCCTACCGAGATTCTAAGCTTACCCGCCTTTTGCAATCTTCACTGAGTGGGCATGGACATGTTTCGGTAAGTTTGAGATGCAAAATTTTATATTATTGACATACACTGACTTTTATGCTTTTACATTTTGCTGGAAACTTATATATCAGTCTTTAAAAATGGTGTTGCACCATTATGAGTTGAATTGTGTTACGCATATTTCTTTGTTTCTTATTTAGATGATTTTCGGAGTACTAAATATAGTCTCACCGTGGAATGCACATTGTCAACTGCTTTTCCTGAATCAATATCTAATGATACTAATAGAACCATTTCTACAAACATTATCGTGTATTTTCCCAGCTTATATGTACAGTTACTCCCGCATCAAGCAACATGGAGGAAACTCATAATACATTGAAGTTTGCAAGCAGGGCAAAGCGAGTGGAAATCTATGCCTCACGTAATAAGGTGTGTTGCAACTAGATTGTGATTTAGAGATTTTTCATGGCAATGTGTAATAGGCTATTCAATCTCACTCTTATCGTTTTTTGAAAAATAATATTCCAGATTATCGATGAAAAATCTTTGATTAAGAAGTATCAAAGAGAAATTTCAGTTCTCAAACAAGAACTTGATCAGCTAAAGAAGGGGATGATTGTTGGTGTTAATCATGAGGAGATTTTGACCTTAAGGCAAAAGGTTTCTTCTCACCCTTCTCCTGTAGTCTTATCAAGTTATATGATGCAGTACTAGTTAATATGATTTTGTCACTATTATTTACTAGTCATCTTCTATTGTTGATTGGATAGTTGGAAGAAGGTCAAGTGAAAATGCAATCAAGATTGGAGGAAGAGGAGGATGCCAAGGTGGCTCTAATGAGTAGAATACAGAGACTAACCAAACTCATACTTGTCTCTTCAAAGAATACAATTCCTGGATATGTGAGCGACATTCCCAATCATCAACGAAGTCACTCTGTTGGTGAGGATGACGTGAGTTCCTTCTCTCTCTCTCTCTCTCTCTCTATATATATATATATATATATATAGTTGTGTAAATGCACAAATTTTTGCCTGCGTGTTCATTCTTCTTGTCTTTCCATTCTAAACTTGTCAAATATTTTCTGCAATCCAATGTGAATAATGTTTGTTTCTATGTAAAAAGCAACCGAATATGACCCTATTTTTTTATCTTGGAAATTTGTCAAGTTTTCTTAAGGTTTGGAACAAGTTTTTCTGTAACAATTCAAGTTTATGTTAATAATTGCTTGTTTGCTCAAATTAGGGTTCTTTGCTACTAGAAGATGAGAATCAGAAGGATTCTGCATCATCTGCCTTAGCAGCTTCAGCAGATGTTCCTTATGATTTTAAACACAGAAGATCTTCCAGCAAGTCCAGCAAGTGGAATGAAGAACTCTCACCATCTGGCAGTACAATAACTGAATCAACTCAAGCTGGTGAACTTATCAGTGGATCAAAACTGCCAACTGTATGTTGTGCAATGTCTTGTTTTTATTTCATTGTTTTGTTGTGTATGTAGCACATGAAGCATAGTTTTCAATTGAAAAATTAGTTTTCACTATTTGTCCATTTATTTTCCCTTCTGGCACTGTTTTGCATGTATGAAGGGCCATGGATCCATGCCATATGCTTTTGTCTGGGCAAAATTTGTGTTACTACTTGTTTCATCTTGGCAGGTTTTAGGCTGAAATATGAAAGGCCTGTTTGTTCCTTTTGGTTCCTGTTGAAAGGCCTGTTTGTTCCTTTTGGTTCCTGTTTAGCTAGCTTAAAATATTCCTTTACGTGCCTTTAGTTTAGAATCACATTTCATTTTTATTTTGCCTTCTTTTATGTGAACCCTACTGTAGATAGATTTTCTTGAAGAATTGTTGAGCCCAACAGGAAGGGATTTTGTTGTGTAGGCATAACTGATTCCTCCAGAACTCCTGGAGAGTTAATATTCCTGGACATCTTGGATTAAGACTCCACTAAATTCCTTGTCTACTATGACGGTGAGATTATTCTATTGCTGGAGTAAGATAGTAAGGGTTCTACACCTTTCCCATTTCTTTGCCCATTTATTCTCAAATTATTTCTATTCACCCTTGTTGAGGAAACTTTGTTGAAGTTTTCCCCTTTGGTGAAGACCTATAACAAATCTTAACTCTCTCTCATTCACTTGCTTTTTAGAATAGGGCAGGTTTTCCTTCTGTAACTTACAATTATCATTTATCAAACCAGGAAATCTTATGCCCCTTGTCAATTTTCCATGGATTCTACCTCATGATGAAAAGTAATTTCTTTAAATGATGTTGGTGTGGTAATATAGAATTTCTTGGGCTTATGTGATATCTGCTTGTTTTGATTATTTGCTTGATAGGTATTTTATATTTGCATTGATTTATCTTATTTGAAGTTAATGTATGAATATGGCTGCTTTCTATATTGATTTCTAGGGAGGGATAACAATGTCAGATCAGATGGACCTTCTTGTTGAGCAAGTTAAGATGCTTGCTGGGGAAATTGCATTTAGTACCAGCACCTTGAAGCGCATGGTGGAGCAGTCCGTGAATGAGCCAGATAGCTCAAAAACTCAGGTATACCTTTCTTCTCTTGTGTATCACCAGACAAATGTAAGTAGTCTGTTTGTTGCCTCTCTCCCTTGGCATTCTGGGATAAGAGCTTCTTTATCTGTATGATACAGAGAAATTATTGCACTTAGCAATGACATTATTTTCTCCAATTCCTGCTACCTTGATATTTTAGTTGTCCGGTGATTCTTGGTTTAACTTATATTTGATTTGGCTTGATATATCACCTCTAATATAGTAGTATATAACTGTGCCTGTCCGTGGTTCCCCTGTAGTTCTGTGTCATGCTAGTTAAGGCCAGAAAGCTGCCTTATTTGCTTTGCTTTTTATTATTGCCCAGTATACAAATTCTTACAGTTGGAAAGTTAATTAATGAAAACAATATGTAAACTATCCAAATTCTTTGTATTTTAGCATCTTTCCCAAAGACCCTGATCAAGCTGTTGTGCTTTCTTTCCTACAGATTCAAAACCTGGAACGTGAGATCCAAGAAAAGAGGAGGCAAATGAGGGCCTTAGAGCAGCGTATTATTGAGAGTGGCGAGGCTTCAATTTCTAATTCATCATTGGTTGAAATGCAGCAGGTAAATCTCAAGTCTCTTCATCCTTCTGTTCATTACTTTCCTCTCAAATGCTCTTTTATTGTACGTGGTATCTCAGTTAATTTATCATTGCTAAGAGATAATTAATTGCATGTAATTCTTTGTGTTGTGACAGACGCTTATGAGATTGATGACCCAGTGTAATGAGAAGGGTTTTGAGCTGGAGGTTAGTATTTATGCCACCATATAGGATGTTTGGGGAGTGTTGTTTCAATCCCTGAACTTGTTATAACTCAAGTGTTTCAATTTTCCATTCATATTACCTTGATGGTATGAGTGGAATATCATGAAGCAAGATATTTCTCTCTTATCATTTGATTAAAATAATTTCTGATTGATACTGCAGATCAAATCAGCAGACAATCGAATACTCCAGGAACAGCTGCAGAATAAGGTCAGAAATCCGCTTCCTGTTTTCTTTATTCTTTGAAAAAGTCAATTTGTTTTCATTTCATCCTAATCTATTGTGGCTTTATCTTCCTTTGCTTGGAAATGCTGCTAGCCAATTAAGTCAATAGATGTGTTGATCATGCTGACTCTTTTTCCTTTTTGTATGAAGTTCTAGCAAAACTTAATTATTTGGTTATTGGCAGTGTTCAGAAAACAAGGAATTGCATGAAAAAGTGAATATCCTTGAGCAGCGTTTGTCCTCAGTTGATAAATCATCAATGTCTTCAGAGCAGTGCATATCTGATGATTATATCGATGAGTTAAAAAGGAAAATTCAGTCTCAGGTGATTACTTTGTATTTCTTGCTTTTGTATCAGAATGGCTTAATGGATTCAAAGGTGCTGGTGGTTGATAGGTTGGCATCTATAAGTGTTCTGCCATAATCAAAGTAAACTCATATGCATCAGTTTGTTTCCTTAGTTTACATATAGTTTCATGTTGTCTTACAGTCCCTGATTTTTTGTCACTATATGACTTGACTGTTACATGGTAAATTCTTTCTTTCGTTACTAATTTATCAATGATATGATCGCTTAGTGGACTTGGTCACTATATTGAAATTACAGGTAATTAGAGATTTTCTTATGCCAAGTTTTAGTGGATGAATGGTTTTATTTTAACTTACTAGGTGAAAAAAAAAAAATCTATGTGATTGGTTTCTGCAAAATATACTACATAGCTGTCTGCTATTAAAGCACATTGTTTATGTGTCATTTTACATTTTGATGAGTGCCTGCAATTTTGGAACTCATTGTTGCATTTGTTTGTTTGGACAGGAGATTGAGAATGAGAAACTTAAGCTGGAACATGTTCAGCTGTCAGAGGAGAATAGTGGGTTACGTGTGCAGAATCAGAAATTGGCCGAAGAAGCTTCTTATGCAAAAGAACTGGCTTCTGCTGCTGCTGTGGAGCTGAAGAATTTGGCTGGTGAAGTGACAAAGCTCTCTTTACAGAATGCAAAACTAGAAAAAGAATTATTGTCTGCTCGAGAGTTGGCTCATTCTAGAAGCACTGCTATGCAAACTGTGAATGGTGTCAACCGCAAGTACAATGATGGAACAAAACTTGGAAGGAAAGGAAGGCTATCTGGCCGTGCTAATGAGATTTCTGGTTTGGTCTGTGATGACTTTGAGTCATGGAATCTTGATTCAGATGATTTAAAGATGGAATTGCAGGCAAGGAAGCAAAGGGAGGCAGCACTTGAAGCTGCCTTAGCTGAAAAGGAATTTGTTGAAGATGAATATCGGAAAAAGGCTGACGAGGCAAAGAAAAGGGAGGAGGCTCTGGAAAATGATTTAGCAAACATGTGGGTGCTTGTTGCCAAGTTGAAGAAAGAGGGGGGAACCATCCCTGAGTTGAACACTGATGAGAGGCATGGTGATGGAACTGACCATATTAGTGATCCCAAAACCAATGAAATTGAAAGTAATACTGTCCTTCAAGATAGAACAGTTTTGGATATTTCAAAACCAGCTGATGAAATACCTAAGGAAGAACCCCTGGTTGTTCGCCTGAAGGTAAACTGTATTCTACATGTAGCTGCTAACATGATTGTGCCAAACTTCTTAATCTCCTTAAATTTTGATCTTGAAAAGCCTATGTTTGATAGTATAATTAGTTTGTCTAGACCAAGAGTAGGGCAGCGTTTTTTTATTCAACAAAATATTGTGCTGCTTGAAATCCTTCTCTCGTGCAAGCTCATTTCATTCCCATCTTATGTGATGTAGGAAGTGTGAGGACAATTTAATTTTAACTTAGTTTGATTTTAGAATTCAATTGTAATTTTTTTTTTCACTATAGGTCCGTTGGATTTTATTTTATGTTTTATTAGTTATTTAGGTTATTATTATTTTATTTTATTTCCTAGAGTCTAGGATATTTTTGTCACTCAATAATAGGTTCCTAAGTCAATTAGAATTAGGGTAGTCCTAGCAGTCTATATAAACACGCAATTGTTCTCCTATGGAGACAAGTTAGTTTACTTGATTTGTAAACTTCCATTAAAATTTTCTCAATGGTTTGGTGTTGATTCCTGTTAACCCTTGGTTCTGATTTCTAAGTTTTGCTTTCTTACTTGGTTTCAATTCCAAGCAAGTCTAGGTGTGATTCCTAGGTTATTTTTATTTTTGTCTGGTTCTTCAATTGTGTTGCATTCATTTTGGTTGGTCCTGTGTCAATATGCTAAGCTGTCTAACATTTCCAAGTTAGCTATGTAAGAGTAGCAATGAAATAGCTTATTAACTTAGGATGGTCTACATAAATAAATAAATAATAATAATTAAAAAAACCCTTAGGATGGTAACATAATTATCTTACTGGATAATAAATATTCCAAGTAGTTAATTCTAATGAAAATTAGAGGGTGATGAAACTTTCTGAGGTGGTTTCCAGAAGATTTGGACAATTTTTTAAATCTTTAAATTTCTAGAAGAGTCTGTCTTAAGTGTAGTCTACATGAGTGATTTTATTACCTTGGGAGATGCTTATGTGCTAATCTCTTCTTTATGCTTTCAGGCACGAATGCAAGAGATGAAGGAAAAGGAGCTCAAGTACCTAGGAAATGGTGATGTAAATTCCCACATTTGTAAAGTATGTTTTGAATCACCAACTGCAGCAATTCTTCTCCCTTGTCGGCATTTTTGTTGTAAGTGATTCAAACCTCCACAAGTTCCCTCCTTCCGTTCTCCATTGCCCTTTCCCAAAATAACCTCTATTGTACTTTTCTTTGCAGTGTGTAAATCTTGTTCGCTTGCTTGTTCTGAGTGTCCAATCTGTCGCACAGATATTGCAGATAGACTTTTTGCATTTACTTCTTGACACAATGCGTTTTAAACCTCCAAATGAAGGTAAGCAAGTTTGTTCTGTTTATAACCTAAATCCCGATAAGTGGATCAATTGAGCTAAATATGATCATGGAACCTTTTAAATGACATAGATTTGCCCTCCCCATGCCAGACATCATATAAAATTTTCACATCAGTTTCTTTGATAGCATACAGTTGGGTTTTAACCTATCTTTTATTTGTCTGTGTCCCATTTTTATTTGCAGGTTTGTCATCATTTATATGTTTGCTATTTTCCGTGCAATAGCGGGTGCGATTCTTTTATTAGTTTGCCTGTTTGTAACTATCCAAAGGTATATGCATACTTTGTTTCTGTATCCATCCTCTAGTGGCTGTAAAATAACACAATTGAAAAGAAAGACAAAAGAGATAAGAATGGTAAATTTGAAGTTTCAGATGCAGGATTTTGCTTTGTTTTTTTTAGCAAGTAGCAGAATGTTGATATCTGTCAAAACTCATTGACTTGTATATATAAACAATGTAAGCTTCCACAAGAAGCATATATATTTTTTTCTTTTTCTTCTCAACTGCTGAATTAGTTCATATTTGCTTCTCACAATTTATTACCAAAAAAAAAAAAAAAAGGCTTCATTATGCAAAGCAATGCATTAAATAGACTTTTATTACATGCCATCACAGTCCTAGAGTCTAGACTGCATCTAATTATACCACGTACTGTACTGCAGTCTTTTAAAGAATGATGTAAATTCTAAGTATCATCTGCCAAAGCCACTAGTATTAGTATTATAGACCAAAAATTGTTGTTCTCACAACGTTGTGTCACCATTGCCGTAGGTTGAAGTTTTCCATTTCTATTTAATTTTTAGTTTGATGTGAATTTTTTTTCCATCAAAAAATAAATTGATATGGTTTTTGAATTGACATTACATGTACACGTTCCCACGTTCCTACGACACCTTTATGCTCAACCCCAGTACTTGATAAATTTAATACTTCCAACAAAGTCCACGCGCCAGGCAGGCTGTCACTTTCACTTTCTCAAGTATATGTCTCATCCCATATCTTCATCTTTCCATCTATTCTTATATACATTATTGATTGATTAAACTACGTTGTTGAACTTTCTAGTTTCTATATACTAGAATGTTTTCATTTTTGGTTTATCATTTTCGAAATTTTTGTTTCTTTCCTTGATATTTGAGATCGTTTTTAAAATGGTCTTTTTGTTCATTTTTGAGTGATTTGATTGTTAGATGCCATATAAGTCAATAATTATGAATAGAGGTTGATTCATCGGAACCAGTTTAGGAGTAGGTTTTTGGATCGCACTGCAGCGGTTGATTCTCTAGTCTTTTCTGACCTTTCCTCAATGTAAGGGTGGGGAGGTGACTGGCCTTGAATTAGAGTGATTAGGTTGGGTCTTTTGGACCCCAACTAATAAATATCTTTATATTCAACATTTCCAATTGCGTTAGAATCTACTGTCTTCTCATCAACCAATCTAAAGGAAAAATAACTAAATACTCATTAATTAAAAATAAAGTTTTTTTTCTTTTATAAAATATTTACTTTATTAGAGACTAATATATGAGAGAGAGAGAGAGAGAGAGGATTGGCATTTGGTGCTCCAAAAGGGATCATTGAGGTTTGCTCTGTGGTTCCAATTCCATTGCCGAGCCATTGTACGTCCACCTCTGCCATTCTCCCTACTTCCTCAAAGGTGACTTGATGAGTTTAAACTCTAGTGCAGTGCGGCAACACGAGAGAGAGAGAGAGAGACTTAATTCATTAAAAATACTTAAATTGATTAATTAATCGAAAAAATTTAATGGATAGCCTAAGTCTTAGTTTAGGAGGGAATGGAATGAAAATGTATGAAAAGAGTAATTTTAAAATATTCTTTCCTTTCCTTGTTTAAGAGTTTTAATGAAGGGAATGAAAAGTATATTAAGGCTTTGCTTGAGAGTTTATAAGGGAAAGTATATTGGTTTATGAATTATTTTAGAAATTTTTTATGGGGCTTTGTTTGAGAGTTTATAAGGGAAAGTGTATTGATTTATGAAGTATTTTTAGAAACTTTTTAAGGAAAAAGAAAAAAAATATAGTAATTGATTTTTTAAAACAGTTTTTTACATTTTTTTTAAATTATAAAAGTGATATTAAAAATTTCTTAATATATTTTATTAACAAATACTTTAAAGGCATCTGTTAACTGAGAGAAATTATTAGGTCCACCAGGAGGATTGTTAAAGTGGTCCTCCCTGACCTCCCAACCAATAAAATACTATTATTTATGCAAATGTGACATCATCTAGTAAGTTTTATTTTTTATTTCTTGTGCTAATTAGGAAGCTTATATATACATTTGCATAGATGACATCATCTCATTGGTCAGGAAGGACCACATCAGCAGTCCTCCCGGTGTAAGTAATAATTTCTCGTCAACTAGACTTTGAACTAATATTTCAGATGACATAGTTTCTATTTTTTTAGATAAACTGATGATGATGTAGGTACTTTCAAATAGAAGAATTGTGCTATGAGCTTGCTTGGTACTTAGCATCAATGTCACAAATGAAGATGAACGAAATGACTAATTTGAAAGCAATTTCAAATATGAGGAGAAAAATGATAATTTTCAAATATGAGTGATCGAATGAAAACACCCTAAACATAAAGGATAAAAAAAATGAATTAGTTGTTTTAACTTTTAGGAGCATTTCATTAGGATGGTTTTATCTAAAAAAAGAAAATAATAATTGGGGATGACCCACCCTTCATACGGATAGAGAAAATTAATTGATAATAATTAAGATGGTCCACCCTCCACATGGATAGAGAAAATTAATCGATAATAATTGGGATGGTCCACCCTCCACAGAGGTAGAGAAAATTAATTAAACTCTCAACACGAGGATGTGGCATCTCATGAAACCACTATCTCATAACTTATGGGACCCACATATTAAGAGTAAGGTCTTATATGACTATTCCATTTATGCAATTCAATATGCTCAATCAAAAGTTTTCTCGATTGTATTATATTACCCTCTCATGGTGGGCCATTAAATTTATCTCTAAATATTTTTTCGAACTTTGTGCTTTTGTTGTAAAAAAAGAAAAAAAAGATACTATTAACTTTTAAAAGCCATGGTTATATAACCATTCCATTTATGCAATACACTATGATCAATCAAGAGTTTTTGTAGAATATATTATATTACCCTCTCATGGTGGGCCATTAAGTTTATCTCTAAATATTTTATTTACTGAACTTTGTGCTTTTGTTGTAAAAGAAAAAAAGGGTTCGGTTAATGTGCCATACACACATTAATCATTCATTTTTTAAAATATTTTATAAGAAATTGAAAAAATCGTAAAAAAAGTTGGTAATTTTTTCATTTTTTTATTTAAAATTTTTCTAAAATAGTTTACTATTGTTTACTCTAAGAGCACACGTTAGTAAAATTCAAAGAAAAAAAAAAAAACTTATAACACTTAAGCCTTAGTTATAAAAAAGAAAAAGAAAAAAACTTTTAAGCCTAATGAGTGTTGATTAAACAAGAACACACACATATATATATATATATATATATATATATATTGATGAACAACAAGAATATGTTAGATGATGCTCTAAACAAGAATCTGTTAAATGATGCTCTTGAATGGTTAAATATTCTTTCTTTCGTTTACCTGCTTTATTTTTCACGCATATTTTCACAATGGTTGTGGGAATGTCTACGCTTTTAACATATGGTATTAGAAGTTTTTCACACACACATCCATAATTAATGTAAGAACGTACATATTTTAATGTGAAAAAAGAAATGTGAAATATCCATAATTAATGTAAGAATGTACATATTTTAACCGCATGAAAGCAATGTGAAAAAAGAAACGTGAAATAATGGATGTAGGAGAATCAAAAAGCTAAATGAAAAACAGCGGAATAGGATAATTGCAGAGGAAAATGGAACTATTTCACATTTTAAGTGTTTACATGATTGCAAAACAATCGAACTGAAGACCAGCAAAAAACAATGAAGAAAAACTGACCCCATTTTAAAACAAACAGAAGAGATGATCTAGAGATCACAAACAGATCGAACCATAATTGGCAAAAAGAAACATCTAATATGTAAAATCCTATCTAAAGTGTCTGGGTTTCTTGAGACATGGAGAACTGATTTGAGGTACTGTAAAAGCATCATTGCTCCATTTCCGGCTAGTTCTTTTCACGTTAGTTGTCTTTTCTGATTCCTTAAATGGGTTCAGAAACTCAGTGTGGGGAAGACAAGGAAATTGAGGGGATTGAGGTGAAACTTGAGGAACCCAGTTGGCCAAACCTTCTTCTGATGGAAATGAACTAGTATTTCTTCCAAGATCTTGATCCACAAATGGAAGAAAATCACCATAGGACTGCACCAATAATTAGGTAAGCTAATATTAGCAAATTAATAAACTTGATGCTCTTGAAAATAAAAGCTATCATAAATCAAACAAAACAAAGGCCTATTTTATTTTAGGCTGCACTGCAAACCTTACAGAAACCATTGTAATTAGCTGATGAGGGGTCAAGAAAGTCTTCAACACGCCAACCCGGCAAGGTTTCCATCAAATACTCTGATATGCTGCTGGTTGAAATAGAAACCGTGCTATTCTCATTTTCATTGATCTTGATAGTTGGTGGTGTTATTTTTGCACTTGAAGGAGAGCTCAAAGCTTCATTATGAATTGGTTTTGGTCTCTTTATGGCTGACTTTGTGCTTCTATTCTCAGTACCAATGTTTGCATCAGAGGCAGTGGAAGATGATGAGGTTGGATATAAAGAAGAAGAGGCAGAGAGCTTTACACCTGTGAGAAGAAACCTATTGTGTATCTGGGTATGTTCACTGGCTTTGTGAATTGGAAGGTCACATTCTCTACAAAGAATTGCTCTATCTTCTTTGCAAAAAAGAATGGCACGCCTTTCCTGCAATTTAGAGAAGATAACCAATAGTCCAATATCATCAATTTCTTCTTCTAATGGTTGTTTTGAACCTTTTTTTTTTTCCAACCAAAATTACACAACAATAACAATGGCAAAGTCTTAGTCCAGAATTCTTGGGTCGGCTGTGAATTCTGAACAGACTAATCAGGGTCAAGGAATTATAAAGAGACTTTATTCATTATATATGATTTGTCTCTCTCTTATTATTGACTCGGAGGAAGGAGATGAGGAATGAGTACCTGACAGATATCACAAAGAGGGAATTCTTTGGAGGAGGGGTGGACCAAAGAGAAGCGTGTGTGTTTGCTGGCGAGCTTGTTTGCATGGTGGATGCTATTATCGCAGCCATCACAAAGAGCAGCTTCATCTGCAGGGCAAAATACAGTGGCTCCTTCTTTGTCACACACGTCGCACTGGATCTTCATGATCTCTTTTCAGCAACTCTCCTTCTTGATTTCTCTCTCTAATCTACCCAAAAACTCTGACTGATAAGGGAAAAATAACGTGAGGGAAAGAGACAAAGTGTTATGGGCTACCGGGCATTTGGGGCCCGAGATAGTAGTCAATTAGCCCTCAGAGATCTTGACTCTTTGAACTGTCTGGCTTCAAGATATATACCATTGGCCAGTATTTCAAAGCCCCCCTTCCTTCTCTCTCTCTAGTATGTATATACTTTGAGTAAGAGGTACCAACTTGGCTTTCTTGGCTTTAATTTTAGAGTAGTGACAGTGACATAACAAATAATTGTCACCACATTTTTAGAATAGTTAAAGCGGTAGTTATTATATATTAAAATAAAATAATAAAATATTAAACTTGATGAACCATAAAATAATTAGAAATAAGAATATTGTAAAGAATAATGTTAGAATTATAATTTGTTCAAATGACAAGTCATGAGTAGTAGAATTGTAGACCTATCACTTTTTCTCAATTACTCACGACTAGTCATGTGAATAAATTACAGCAAAAGTTATTATCTTATCATTTTCCTATTGTAAAAAGAATAATGTTTAGTTCACAGCAACAGTTGCATACAAATGTACACACATAATTTCTACTGAAATTACGATTTCGGTGCAAGATATATGTACGGTTATATGTAACACCCAAACGTGTATGATTGTGAGATTTTACCATGTCTATAATTTTAAGGTTAAAGCTATCACTCTCCTTCTGACTTTGTCTGAATTGGAAGCATGGGAAGCATTTATCTGCCTATTTATTGATCCCTGCTCTTCTTTCAAAACTGAATAATATGATCATAATGTGAGAGAGAGAGAGAGAGATGGAGCAGTGTCAGCTTATTGGGAGACCAGAGGTGGTTGATTTTTATTTCCATCACCTTTTCTGGGATGGGCTAAATTAAACTCAATATAATATTTCCCACTGATCTGGAATCTAGCCCATTCGATTCATTTATAGCATTTCTTTTCTTTTTTCTTTGCGCCACATGATGATTGCCTTGTTCATTATAAATATACTTTTCCAAAATCGATTTATATGTGGCAATTTCCTTAATTATAAGTAAAATTTGGTCAGAGTTATTTGTTTGTTATATGTTATGTTCTTTAATTAATTCAACAATTTGATTTATCATTCAATGTAAATAATGTAATACAAATATACAAGTATACATAGAAACTATGTGATGGCTTATTGGTCAATACTTTTTCTTGTGTAAAGTTACAGTTTCCAATCATATAATTAAATTTTAGAGAATTACTAAGAATATTACAAATTTGACAACATACTATAGTTTTTACAAATTGATGTATTATTAATAAATAAATAAAAAGTGATTCAAATATTTGTTCACTATATTGTTTACGTGGTACCAATCATAATTTTTTCGCATCAATTTATAAATTATTTATAGTAAAATTTTTATAATAGTTTAGCATTTTCCTAAATTTAGCATACCTTTTTCTTATTAGAAACTAGGTTGTTATAATGATTTTTTTTTACATTTTTTTTAGGTGCAAGCAAATTGTATTTTAATTTATCTACATGCAATCAATTATTACCCAACTCAAAGGAGATTGACAGCATTTTTTTTTTTTTTCCTGAATAAAGGGGATTGATAGTTAATTCATAATTAACTTTGCTAGGAAAAGATCAATCTGACATATTTAAACACAAACTCTTTATTACGACTTTCAGTATTTGTTAGTGATGAGTAATGACCTTATGTTGGTATAAATCACATAGTTTTTTTTCATTACTGTGCTTGCATTTCAACCGTTTGAAACACGAGTAATTTTTAGGTACTCTCAAAACATAGTGAATGGTGCTCCTTTCTCTCATATTTATGATGAGGTCTACTCATTAAATTCATGGTGAGATTCACCATAAATATGAAAGAAGGAAGTACCATTTTGCTATGTTCCGAGAATACGTAAGTATTTTCCTTGAAACACATGCTGGAATAATTACTTTTAGGCACAGATTAGAAATAATCAATTTAACCAAGAGCCTTGTAACTTACTTTATACCTCCCTATACACAAAGTGCTTGAAAGTCTAAGGAAGAAAGAGTTTGAACTACATAATTAGTAGCATATTGTAACTATCTTTAAAAAAAAAATCAATATTATTTCTATTTGTGAGTTTAATAAAATAATTCCAAAATGCTAGTAATACTTTTCCTTCTTCTCAATAAAAGAGGTTGACCTTATTAGTCTACTCTTGGTTACCAGAATCTACCTTAAAATTCAAGAAATTTGAATAAGTGTGCTTTTGTTTTATAGGTCGGTCCTAGGTCATGATATCAAATCAATCAATTTGAAATAATATAAATTGTCTTTGGCGTGCTTGAGAATCATTTGAGTAAGCAAGCTGGACAACAACTACAAAATAATTGGATTTTGAGGTGTTGGATACATAGGTGATTGGAATTATCAAAGGTTCAATAACATTGTTATATGAGTCATTTGGCTAAATATTGCTAAATTTAAAACATATTTGCGTTATAGGTACTGTAGGGACCGCATTTTTGGCGCCCCGGGCCCAACGGATTTGGGTCAAGGGCCCAACGAACCCCGAACAATGAATTTGTAGAGAGTGGATCGAAGGTCTAGGCGCCGGCCGGCGTTCGCTGGGCGTGGGCTTCATTCTCTTTTTATTTAATGGAAAGCTTAGAGCAATTTACAATTGGGGGATGCTCCTCGGACCATGGCCGAGGAGGCTTTTCTCCCCTTTGGCCTCCCTCCTTTTCCCCCCCCCCCCCCCCCCCACCGGAAAAAACCCCCCTTTCTGAGGGATTCCCTTACATTATATATCCCTTACCCAACTAATCCTAGCCCTACACTTGCTGGGCGATCAGGACATTTGCTCAGGTACTTGTCCCATCAGCCGCCTTCTCAGTCTCCTTGAGAGTCGCGGCAACCGAGGCGATGCTGGTGTGAAGTCCTCTCCTCATCAATGCGGCCAGGACGGTTTTCAGGTACACTTAATGTGGAGGTGACTACTCGTTACGAGCTCGTCCCTCAAGTCATCGGACGCCCGATGATGAGGTCGTCCTTGGCCCGTTCTCTGTGCCTGGGCTCCTTCCTTTCCTCCTCGGATTTCAGGTGCCTCCTAGGCTTGGGCCTTCGGCCCAGGAGCGAAGTGGGCCGGGTCGTAGGATTTCTTGGCCCCACAATAGCCCCTCAAAATCATGCTGTCCGCATCCTCGGGCGGAAAGGAGGATTTTGATGTCCTCGGGCCTGCCACGCGTCTCACTAAGTCTGATCCCCTGTCAGTTCCGGAGCCCTTTCATCTGCCCCAGATGCGTTACTGACGCTTCGAAGGGCGTGACGTTCCCTTCATTAAATCCAGGCGGCTCTGTGCCCCCCACGTTCAACGGGAGGATGACGATCCAACGGTGGGGATTCGCCTGGCAGTTGGGGATGGGAAAACCCGCACGACCCCTTGATTGGTGGGTATAAATGCCCATTTGAAAAGCTGGTTCCTCTATTCATTCGCGCACAAGAGTCTACATCTCTAGCATATAAAGTTGGTCTGAGGAGCTCCTGCGCATTTCTGTAAGTCACCCTCCCTCTCTTTGAACTTCCTCTTTTTCATTTGCTCTCTCTTAGCTTGCTTAGGCATTATTTGGGATGGGTATATTTAAGAAGTATGTCTTCACTGAGGAGGCGATGGAGAAATTCATCGCCGATTATAAGATACCTACCGACGTGGGCTTGAGGTATTGCGCAGAGGGCGAGTGGCGCCTTCGGAGGCAGGAGGGCGAGGTGGTGATACCCATCGTTGCCTTCGTTGAGGGTGGCATGAGAATACCCATGGGGCCGGTGATGAGGGGCTATCTAACGCACTTCCGGCTAGCCCCCACCCAGCGTGCCATCAACGTCTTTAGGATTCTGGGCTGTGTGGATGCCCTAAACGAGAAGATGGGATTGAGGTTGACCCACCATGACGTCAACTGGTGTTATAACCTCCAATGCCTGAAGGGTGAAACTTACTATCTGAAGACCAGGGATGACAGGGTCCGGCTCATTCAGTGCCTCCCTGAGTCCAGCAAGGGGTTGAACAAGGATTTCCTCATCATATCCGGAGAGTGGCACGATGGCTTTCACTGCCCGACGACGGAGGGGACCCCAGGTGGGGCAATGGGAAGATGGGGAGAGGGTTCTCGGACCCTGATCAGCTCCATTTTTTACTTCGTCCATTTCTTTTTGTACCGTTTGGCTTATAATGTGAATGTGACTCCTCTTGCAGATCCACACGCCTTCACGCGCCACTTCAGCCTGATCAATCGGGAAGACTTGCAAAAGGTGCTGAGGGCAGAGGTTTTCGTGAACGAGGCCGACAATCAAGTTAGGGCCGCTCACCAGATCTTGAAATACGACCCAGCTCACAAGTCATTTGCGGCGCCGAAGTACGTGATCAGAGCAAAGGATCCTCGGCTTCGAAAGATAACCGTGACCGAGGACGGGTTTCGGTTCCCCGAGGTGCCCTCTACATCAGAAGGCGTAACACCTGCGGGCCCTTCCTCTTTCTCCCTTAGACTCTCGGAGCCCGCTGATGTAAGCTTAGAGAGGGAAGAGGAGGTTGCTAACTTTGGCCCTGCCGAGGACGAGTTTGACGTGTTCGAACAAGTCCAACAGTCCGAGGGCCTTCCCGAAGATTTGGGTGACCCTTGTCTGACTGAAGCAGACTTCTCAGTGTCCAAGTCCTCTTCTCGGCACGAAATGGGTTACAAGAAGAGGCCCCAACCTAGCCTGTCGGAACTGATTGAAGGCCAGCCGGGGAAATCAAAGCCAGAGCTTCCTCCTCCTAAAACCCGTTCCGCTCAGGGCAAGTCGGCCTCTACCCAGTCGAGGCTTCCTCCTTCTCCGTCCAAGACGAGTCTGCCTTCTAGACCTGAGCCCTCTGATCCCAAGCAGAAGAAGGATAAGGGCAAAAGGTCAGCTGAGGAGAGGTCCGAGTCTCCGCGGAAGGGGGATGACACTCGGCGGCAATCCAAACAATTGAAGATTGGCTCCCGAGGTCAGGAAAAGCAGGCTGACGCCCAGCCCGAGCCGCAGGCCTGGCTTCCTTCCCTAACGCTCCATGGGGAGCCGCTGAGGGAAGACTCCTCCCTTAAGGATTTCAGAGAGGGTGAAGGCGCGTACGTGGCCGACGCGCTGGAAAGGTGTCTGTTACTCCCAGCTGACATGGCGGAGCTGGGGACTATGAGGAGCTGAGAGGTCTTCCTATGCCTCAAGAGGTACTTGGGAATGGTAAATGCCTCGACACTTATGACCTTCCTAGTTTTAGTTCTTTCACTCCCTTTTCTGAGCTTGGCTAACCGTGTGCTCGTCCTGTTGGGCAGGCCATTCAGGCCACATACAGGCTGGAGGACGTGGCCCATGACCAGGGGAAGGCCTGGAGCGTGTGAAACTCCTGGAGGCCACACAGGTCCTTAAAAACTCTAAGGCCGATCTTGCTAAGGCTCGGGAGGAGCTGAGTGCGATGACCAGTGCTCGGGATACCGCCCTGTCAGGCCTTGCCAGCTTCCAGAAGCAGGCCGAAGATCATTTAAAGCGCCTGGGCGAGGCGGAGGAGCAGTTGAAAATGGCAAAGGAGTTGCTTGATGATCTGCCAAAGAAGGTGGCTGCTGTAGAAGAAGCCAAGAGGGTGGCAGAGGAGGCCAGAGACGAGGCCGTTAGGGCCAAGTTTGAGGCTGTCCAAGGCAAAGAAGACGCCCTGGCCGCTAAGCAGGAAGCCGAGGAGAAGGCTTATGATGCTGGGATGGCAGAGACAGAGGCAGCCTTTAAAGATCAAGTCCCCGGGTTGTGCAGGCGCTACTCTGCTGAGGTTTGGAGGGAGGCTCTCAGACAAGCCGGGGTTGAGGCCTCGTCTGATTTGTGGAAGGATGAAAATGTGTACTACTCTCCTGCCATCCGTGAGGCAACTCCAGGTAGCGCTGAGGCCGGAGAGGCCGCGGGGGAAGCCAGCGCTGTTGCGGGTGAAGGCACCTCAATCGCTGAGCCCTCGGGCGAGCCTACCCAAGGAAGTGACCTTCCCAAGGCAGTAGAATCAGGTAAGGGCCCCGTTGAGGAGGCGCCCTAGGGGGTTGCTAAGTCCACCTCTGAGGCCGAGGCTCCCGCCGCCGAGGAGGCAGCCGTTCCTGCCGCGCCTTCACAGGCTGTCCCTCCTGGCCAAGGAGCAGAAGGCCTTGGAGCTGCCCAGGTCCAGCCCCTTGCTGAGGGAGGAAAATAAGTGGGCAGGACAGGCCCCCCGAACCTGTCGCCTCTCTTGTCTTTTGCATCTTTTTCTTTTAGATTGTAATGTGGTGTTCACCATGTAACCTTTATGGACTTAATGAAATACGTGTTTTATTTCTTTTTCTATTTGTTGTGCCTGCTGGCCTACTTGCACGCCATTCGCCTTTTCTTTACTTGTGTGATTTTGACTTTGGTTGTATCTCGGCCAACCGCGGCGTCAACTGTTATAATGAGAGGGCATGTATGCTCTGATGCACCTTTCGTTTCCTAAGGGCCAGATAGAATCTCTTCAAGTAGACGCTTGGGATTTCTTCAGTGTAGTTAATTTCCGCATAGGCCTGAGTCCGGGGACCATGCAGAGCCTTGGTCTTGTTGCTACCTTCAGTATAGGTGGTTAGCTCCCCGTAGGCTTGAGTCCGAAGACCATGCAAGACCTAGGTACAGTTGCTAAGTGGTTAGCTCCCCGTAGGCTTGAGTCCGAAGACCATGCAAGACCTAGGTACAGTTGCTAAGTGGTTAGCTCCCCGTAGGCCTGAGTCCGAAGACTGTGCAAGACCTAGGTACAGTTGCCAAGTGGTTAGCTCCCCGTAGGCTTGAGTCCGAAGACCATGCAAGACCTAGGTACAGTTGCTAAGTGGTTAGCTCCCCGTAGGCTTGAGTCCGAGGACCATGCAAGACCTAGGTACAGTTGCTAAGTGGTTAGCTCCCCGTAGGCTTGAGTCCGAAGACCATGCAAGACCTAGGTACAGTTGCTAAGTGGTTAGCTCCCCGTAGGCTTGAGTCCGAGGACCATGCAAGACCTAGGTACAGTTGCTAAGTGGTTAGCTCCCCGTAGGCTTGAGTCCGAAGACCATGCAAGACCTAGGTGCAGTTGCTAAGTGGTTAGCTCCCCGTAGGCCTGAGTCCGTGGACCATGCAAGACCTAGGTGCAGATGCTAAGTGGTTAGCTCCCCGTGGGCCTGAGTCCGTGGACCATGCAAGACCTAGGTACAGTTGCTAAGTGGTTAGCTCCCCGTAGGCTTGAGTCCGAAGACCATGCAAGACCTAGGTACAGTTGCTAAGTGGTTAGCTCCCCGTAGGCTTGAGTCTGAGGACCATGCAAGACCTAGGTACAGTTGCTAAGTGGTTAGCTCCCCGTAGGCTTGAGTCCGAAGACCGTGCAAGACCTAGGTACAGTTGCTAAGTTGTTAGCTCCCCGTAGGCTTGAGTCCGAGGACCATGCAGTGCTTTTGGTTCTGTCTAACACTTAGAATCCTCTGAAGGAGTTAGTTTCCCCATAGGTCTGAGTCCTGGGACCATGCAGTGCTTTGGTTCTGTCTACCACCCAGAATCCTCTGAAGGAGTTAGTTTCCCCATAGGCCTGAGTCCTGGGACCATGCAGTGCCTTGGTTCTGTCTAACGCTTAGGATCATCTGAGGTGGTTAGTTTCCCCGTGAGCCTGAGTCCAATGACCATACAGAGCCTTGGTTCTGTCTAACGCTTAGTATCATCTGAGGTGGTTAGTTTCTTCATAGGCCTGAATCCGAGGACTATGCAAAGCCCCGGTCCTGTCTAATACTTGTCCTTCTGAAGTAGTTAGTTTCCCCAGAGGCCTGAGTCCGAGGACTATGCAGAGCCTTGGTTCTGTCTAATACTTGTCCTTCTGAAGTAGTTAGTTTCCCCAGAGGCCTGAGTCCGAGGACTATGCAGAGCCTTGGTTCTGTCTAATACTTGTCCTTCTGAAGTAGTTAGTTTCCCCAGAGGCCTGAGTCCGAGGACTATGCAGAGCCTTGGTTCTGTCTAATACTTGTCCTTCTGAAGTAGTTAGTTTCCCCATAGGTCTGAGTCCGAGGACTATGCAGAGCCTTGGTTCTGTCTAATACTTGTCCTTCTGAAGTAGTTAGTTTCCCCAGAGGCCTGAGTCCGAGGACTATGCAGAGCCTTGGTTCTGTCCAATACTTTCATTTCTCCGTGAGTAGGGGTTTGCCCTCGGACCGTTTTACTGGGGACGATTCCTCCTTCAGTTGGGTGATGATCTTACGCGTGACGTTGATCTCCCCTCCAGCTCGAGCCCCATCTTTTACCTTACACGAAGCGTCTCTTGGCTGTTCGTGTTCCGCGCCTGACGCTTCGGTGCACGAGACGCGCCTTCATTAATGGCCTCGTGAATTGACAGAAGCCCAACGGCCTGCGGCCCCCTTGGGATTTGATGGCTTCATTATTACCCAACGCTTCGGTAACTCCCTTTTCGAATTCTGCGTGAATTAATTCTCGCCAACCCTCCTCCTCTATATAAGGCCTTCTGGGGGGATGGTCTCCTCACACTCCATGAGCCTCTCAACACAAACAGAAAGAGCACCACCTTTCAGCTCCCCATGCCCCTTTAATAACCCCGCCAGAATTGTGACCGGAGTTAGGAGATATGGGGCGGCTTTGGACGGGTGTGAGGACATCCGTGCCAAAAGCCATTGTGGCCGTAGCCCCGACTGGGCTTCCGGTGCGGCAGAGTCTAGGCGTGATCCCGATGGCGCCATGCACGGTGGCCCGGAGGGATGTCGTTGAAGTACCTAACGTCCCTCCTTGGAGCGCACCCCCGACGGAGGAGACATGCGAACTCACATCATGGGCGGTGCCCGAGTGTTGCCGTCTCTAACGGCCGTCGCTCGTGGGGGTTGGAGAAAATCAAGGGAACATCATGGGGGAGGGCGTCCCGGAGCCCCTGCACCTGCTCCTCGCTTTGTTCAAGCTTAGCCGCTCCGAGAGAGGAGCTGTGGGTGATCTTGGAATGAGCCAGCCTCACCCCCCTTCCGTCCGCTTACTGCCAAGCTCCCCCATTCTCTTGATGCCAGTAAGGGCACGGGTTGACACTTCCCTCTAGCTAGTTTTAGGACGGGTCCGCCTGGGCCTCTGATTGTAGGACTAGCTGGTAGGAACAGTTGTAAAACAAGCCTGTCTGAGCCTCTGATTGTAATTTGTAGATTTTCCTTTTATGAAATAATATCAAGTTTCTCTTTTTGTTATTGAACCTTCTGTCTCGAGCCTTTATCTTTCTGCAATGTCTCTTTGGCAGTTTCTTTTTTTGCATCACCACCGATCTCTTGTAGAATATCTGTTTAGAACAGTCGCCCGTTGCGCCGGTTGGCGCACTAATCCTTCCCACAGACGACGCCAATTGTAGGGACCGCATTTTTGGCGCCCCAGGCCCAACGGATCTGGGTCAAGGGCCCAACGAACCCCGAACAATGAATTTGTAGAGAGTGGATCGAAGGTCTAGGCGCCGGCCGGCGTTCGCTGGGCGTGGGCTTCATTCTCTTTTTATTTAATGGAAAGCTTAGAGCAATTTACAATTGGGGGATGCTCCTCGGACCATGGCCGAGGAGGCTTTTCTCCCCTTTGGCCTCCATCCTTTTCCCCCCCCCCCCCCCCCACGGGAAAAAAACCCCCCTTTCTGAGGGATTCCTTTACATTATATATCCCTTACCCAACTAATCCTAGCCCTACACTTGTTGAGCGATCAGGACATTTGCTCAGGTACTTGTCCCATCAGCCGCCTTCTCAGTCTCCTTGAGAGTCACGGCAACCAAGGCGACGCTGGTGTGAAGTCCTCTCCTCATCAATGCGGCCAGGGCAGTTGTCAGGCACACTTAATGTGGAGGTGACTACTCGTTACGAGCTCGTCCCTCAAGTCATCGGACGCCCGATGATGAGGTCGTCCTTGGCCCGTTCTCTGTGCCTGGGCTTCTTCCTTTCCTCCTCGGATTTCAGGTGCCTCCTAGGCTTGGGCCTTCGGCCCAGGAGCGAAGTGGGCTGGGTCGTAAGATTTCTTGGCCCCACAGGTACTGTTACAAGTTATTTAGGAGTATGAGGAGAGAGATTGAATTTCGGCAACAGTGTTGCCGAGATTCAAGAAAAAGTAAGAGAAAGAATGAGAAAAAGGGAGGAAAGAGAAAAGCTTGAATTACGGCAATGGCATTGTCGTAATTCGTCTACCCAATTTTCCTCACCTGACCGGATGTGTGAGTGTGAGAAGTGCAATGAGTGAGTGCCCTAAAAAAAAAGTAATTGTGGCAATAGTATTGCTGAAAATGGTAGGGGGGAAAAAAAAAGTGAATGCCAAAATCTGGGGAAGAATTAAAGAAAAATATAATGTGCTACGTACACAATATTTTTACAATAAATCACAGGTAACTAGTTATTATTAGTTCAAATTTAAATTTAACATTGAGATTACTATTTTAATCTAACAATAACAACAAGTAACAACCTGATACTTGGAATTTGTTGTAAAAATTGTGTGCACTTATCATTTAAAAAAAAAAAAAAAAAAAAAGTGTAATGGATTTGCCGAAAATTTTGTGGCAATTGAGGCTTGCCGAAAATGGGAGGAAAAAAAAAAGGTTTCAATGGGTTTGTGGCGTTGCCGATTTTTTTTTTTTTTTTTTTTGTTGACAATTGTGGCAATGCCATTGCCGAAAATGGGAAAAAAAAAAAAAAACTTTTTTTCCCCATTGTGGCAATGCCATTGCCGAAATTGTGGGGAAAAGTTTTTTCCCCACAATTTCGGCAATACCATTGCCACAATTGGGATTTTTTATTTTTCCAATTGTGGCAATGACATTGAAATTTTCCCCACAATTTTGGCATGCCATTGCCACAATTGGGAAAAAAAGTTTTTATTTTTTTTTCCCGTTTTCGGCAATGGCATTGCCACAATTGCCAAAAAAAAAAATTTCGGCAACGCAACAAACCCATTGAAACTTTTTTTTTTTCCTCCCATTTTCGGCAAGACTCAATTGCCACAAAATTTTCGGCAAATCCATTACATTTTTTTTTTTTTAAAGAAATGATAAGTGCACACAATTTTAATAACAAATTCTAAGTATCAGGTTGTTACTTGTTGTTATTGTTAGATTAAAATAGTAATCTCAATGTTAAATTTAAATTTGAACTAATAATAACTAGTTACCTGTGATTTATTGTGAAAATATTGTAAAAATATTGTGTACGTAGCACATTATATTTTTCTTTAATTCTTCCCTAGATTTTGGCATTCACTTTTTTTTTTCCCCTACTATTTTCGGCAATACCATTGCCACAATTACCTTTTTTTTTGGGGCACTCACTCATTGCACTTCTCACACTCACACATCTGGTTAGGTGAGGAAAATTGGGCAGACGAATTATGGCAATGCCATTGCTGTAATTCAAGCTTTTCTCTCTCCTCCCTTTTTCTCATTCTTTCTCCTACTTTTTCTTGAATTTCGGCAACACTGTTGCCGAAATTCAATCTCTTTCCTCATTCCCTTAAATAACTTGTAACAGTACCTATAACGCAAATATGTTTTAAATTTAGCAATATTTAGCCAAATGACTCTTGTTATGTAGCAATAAACTATTGGTTTATTTTGTTGAGTCTATTTTCATCTCCTAAAAGGTAATGTACAATTATTTAAACGATATCAAGGTACAACTGATTATTTTTTCCTAGTAACACAATAAACAAAATAAATTAAATTGATAAAAATAAGTTAATCTAAACACACATAATTCTTTTTTCTTCTTTGCTAAGACAAACATCTTAGGATTCATATCTATGGGTGATGACAATAAAGAAATCTCGTTATAAAATAGAGGAGATTATAGGACACATGTTGATGTTCTAATAGATTGAGTTCAAGAGACTTAATTCAAAATATGATCAAATTTGTGCTGCTTAAAACCTATATAAATTATATGTTCTTGTAGTTATTCTTTATTTTCTAACAAGGCTCATGAATTCTTAGTGAGGTAATGTCTTAATGTAGAAATCATGTTTTCCTTATCATATTTGTAGTTTTGTACATCCTAATTAAATCCTCAATTATTAGAAGCAATTGCTTAAACGAATTATTCCCACCCTTCAACTTAAATATCTTCATTTGCAATAACAAGATTATAAAGAAAGAAAAGTAATAATTATATTATATTTTATATTAAAGGTTGTGTTTTAAGAAAATTTCTACTTTTTTTTTTTTTTTTTGGTGCTGAATTAAGAATTTCTACTTATACAAAGCAGAAACGTATATATGGGTTTGTTTGGATACCGCTTATTACTAAAAATTAAAAACACTGTAACAAAATAATTTTAAACATGTGAATAGTGTCGTGAGACCCAGTTTTAAAGTTGATTTTGCCTTATTCTGTACTTGCGGGTCCCGTGAACAGTGCACGAGACTGAAGAAAAAAATGCAGACACGCAAAACGTGTAACCTGCCGCTATCCAAACTAGACTGTAGTGTGTGTTTGTTTAGCAACGCGTCTACTTTTTGGCTGGTCCCATGGCGCTGTTTATGGACCAGTCAAAGCACAAAAACGTGTGAACAGTAACAAGTGAACAATATTTTGCCTTTTAAAAATTATTTTGTTACAGTATATTTAGTAATAAGGATGCGTTTGGATACCGCTTATTTTGCTAAAAACAGAAAACAATAAAAAATAATTTTTGGATTACTGTTCACACCAAAACACTGTTCATTTGCCTATGGGACATGAACAGTACAATAGGCGTTGGTAAAAAAAAAAGCTAAAAATGCCAGACGTGGACGTGCTGGACGTGATCCAAACATGTATTAAGTTTTTAATTTTCAGCAAATAAGCGGTATTTAAATACACCCGTAACATCCCAAGAGAAAAGTTGTTAAACTACTCATTTTTACTTTTTAAATAATATTACACATATTTTACACACTTTTTCATTCACATGTATTTTAAAAAATTACAAATAACATTATTTAAACTCTTCTTCCAACCGGCCATAAATTGATGCACCAAGGATTCGTACCTAATGAATAAGGGAGCATTGAAGTTGATGAAAGCTACTTTTTAGTCAAAATTTACGGTTCCGACTTTCTTGAAATTTATATGAATGAATTGTACTATAAATGTCTGTGCCACGTTTAGTGTTTTCTTTAGTTTAGACAAGGAACATCTTGTCACAAATATTACATCGTGATAGGTTTATTTTGCTTAAGAAATAAATTATACTGTATAAAATTCAGCTGTAAATTAAAAAATAATAATATTTAATTCATTTGATGGAAATTTCAGAGTTGTACCTCAAATGTTGTCATAAGTAGTATGTTGTCATAAGTAGTACCTCAAATGTTGCATCAAGCTAAATAAAAATGATGTATTGCCGAAAGGTTTTTTCTTTTGGTTTTTTTGGGGAAATTACTGGTGCATATAGTTAAGTGTACAAATAGTACACACAACTGTAATTTACAATAGAACTCTTGATTCTTCATCACGAATTTAAAGTCAAGTTCACATGGTAGCTTTTATAGTTGAGTTCACCTGTAAATTGCAACTTCTATGTACTATGAATACAGTACAAGGAGCATTTGGTTTATTGTAATGTTACATTAAAGTGGTGTGATATATTTCGTAATTTTAGATTATGATAATGTTAGAAAAAATAAAATAAACCAAAAATCTTAATATCACATCATTTTAATGTACATCACATCAAGGACAAATAATACACACAACTATAATTTACAAGAGAACTCTTGATTCTCAATCACGAATTTAAAGTTGAGTTCACTTATAAATGGTAGGTTTTTTAGTCGAGTTCACTTGTAAATTGCAACTTTTATGTACTATGAACACACTACGGGATATTTAATTTGCTGTGATGTTACATTAAGGTGATATGATATATTTTGTAATTTTAGATTATGGTAATGTTAGAAAAAATAAAATAAACCAAAAATTTTAATGTCACATCATCGTAATGTGTATTACATCATGAATACATCACTGTAAACCAAACGTCTCCTACTTGTTTTTTGTTTTTTTTTTTTTTTTTATGAATGAATTATTGTGATATTGGTTCTTATTCAATTGTACAAGTTGATTTGGAATGAATGTAAAAATCATAGGATGTTGGGGTAAAAAAAAAAGGATTTGTGAACTAAAGATTGAAAGGAACATGGTGGTGAATTGCATGCCATCAAATAATTAATTTTATAAAGCAAAAGCTTGGTGGCTATTCCTTGTATCATTATTCGTTGACTAATGCACGTTCAAATGAAAAATGTGAAAGCAAGAAATTTGAGGAAAGAGACTTTGATTAAAGAATCAAGGAAAGGCCGCCAAAGCTAAACGACAAATAATACTTTTTCAGACCTCGATATGATTGATCTTTTATAGAATAAAAAAAAATTATAAAAGATATGCAAGTTGTCAGCACAGCCCAAAAAAGGTAATAAGCAGATAAGAAAGGAACATTTCAACCATTTTAAATTATTTTATTTTTGTGTGTGCTGTAGAGTTTCGATACTTCTCACATGGATGGGGTTGTTGAAGCATATGAAGTAATGATGAAAGCCTCACATATTGTTTAGACAAAGCATGTGATAAGTAAAGACCATTTCTTCCCAACGCTAGTGGGTGGGTGATGGGTGTTTGAGAAAAGACCATGTGTGAGGAACACATATAATTTCATATTTGGACAAAAGTTGGGTGATGATTAGTATGTTTGTGTCTGATTCTAGGGGTGAGGGGATAGGATGGGTTGTGGAGCGAGCAAGCAAGCAAACCAGGTTGCTTGAGCAATTGCGATAGTTATCAATTTGAAGATTTATGGATTGTAATATTGTATAGATGGATTTTGTTAGAATTTTTTTTCTAAGGTAATTGTTAAGAAATTTGAGCGCTTGTTTGGTTGCGTTGTTTAAACAACAGTTTTCGTTGTTTAACGGTCCGTTTGGATACAACTGATTGTTGTTGAAAACACTATAACAAAATAATTTTTAAATGTATGAATAGTGCCGTAAGACCTATTTTTAATATTTTTTAATCCGTAAACAATACATGAACAGTGCGTGAATAGTGCATGCATTGTTCATGCACAGTACTTTTTGTCTCTCAGAGTCAAACAATGCGGCAAAAAAAAAAAAAAAGAAGAAGGAGAAAACGCGTGAACAAAAACGCAGATGCAGGAAAACTCTCTATCCAAACCCTCACTAAATAACACAACACGTATTTTCACAACACTTTTTCATTCACATGTATTTTCACAACATTTAAACAATGTTACTAGAATAACATTCCCAAGTGGGTCCTAAATTATACAAAATTTAATAAAAAGAGAATTTCATAGATTGATAACAACAACTTCTCCACACACAAAAAAAAAGAAAAAAAAAAGAGTAAAACAAAAAATGCAAATACATCAAATTTTATAACCAGTTTCATTATCAATCCTGCAAGTTACATTTCTTTTAAATTTTAGTTCAATAAATTTTTTTTTTCTTTTTGTTTGAAATGACCTAATATATTGTTAAGGTGATCAAAGTTTAACTTTGTTAGGCCTTGAAAAATTTAGGGTGGTCACAAATTTTTTTTAAGGGTAGACAAATCATAAAATTTTTAAACTTTATATATAGTAATTATTCTTTTTAGGCCAGGGTGGTCCTGTGCTCACCCTACCTTCAATGTGGAGTTGCCCCTAGGGTTTAGAAAATATTTTTAAAAACTTTTTATGGAAAAAGAAAAAAAAATTTCTTATAACTTTTTATATTTTCCACGAAAGTGGTATCAAAACTTTCCTAAAATAATATATTAACAAATGCTTTAAGGACACTTGTTAACTGTACTCTTCTTTCTATTATGCCAAAAGTCTTTCGTGAAGTCAAAACTTTTCTAGAATGGTATATTAATAAATGCTCTAAGGACACTTGTTAACCATACGGCCTTCTTTTTATTATGCCAAAAGTCTTATAACTCAACTAATATCTATTGATATTTCTAATAAAGACGTTTAATGTTCAAATTCTCCTTCTTAATTATTAAATTATATTTGGACAAAGTTGGTTGGTGATTAGTACGTGTGTCTCTGATTCTAGGAGTGATAGGGCTGAGGGTGGAGCAAGCAAACAAGCAAACCATATTGGTTGAGCAATTGCAATAGTTACCAATTTGAAGATTTGTAGATTGTAATATTGTATATATTGATATTCTTTATGTTCTGTCAAAAGTCTTGTAATTCAACTAATATATATTGATGTTTCTAATGAAGACGTTCAATGTTCAAATTCCTCTTCTTAACTATTGAATTATAAATTTATTTATTTATTTATTAGAGATACTAAACACTTTCTTATGGGCGTATGTGTTAATATGGTTAGGCCTAAATAAGGTCTTTCATGAGAAGGCCCTTGAAAATCATCCACTAGAATGTTGGCGCTTGGCACTTGTGTACTTTTAATCCATGGAACTGAAAAGCTGTGGCATAAAAATTTGGGGTTGAGCTGGTTTGGATGATATCCACTTGATAGTGTTTAGTGGGTTTTAGTTAGTTCAACTGGTAAAGTTTCTGATGGTTGTATAAGAGATTTGAGGTTCAATTTTCGCTTGCACCAAAAATTAATTGGTATATTGATCTGATGATAAAGAATTATCATCAAAAATTGACGCCATAGGTTGAAACTATCTTAAAAAAAAAAAAAAAAAAGACTTGATAGTATTTAAAGGGTTATGAGTCAAATTACCCTTTAAACACTCAACCATATATATAAATGTCTTCGATGAAAATTGATAAGTAATTCGGCGCACAGTTGACCGTTGAGCAGTGTTGCGTTAGGGCAATAAAAGATGTGTACGTATGTAATCAATGCGTTCATGCGACAATAACACTCTAAACAATGTGGTTAGCTCTGCTCTCTTGGCTCTAACACAAAGAATAACAATAAATAAAAGGGGTACCCTATAGTTTTTGGGGTCCAAAAATCAATCATGAAGTTGGTTCATGAATGTTCAAGATTGACATACCAATAGAATCAAATTTCTTCAACAAACTAGTCAATGGGAAGGCCCCATAGGTTGGTGATCGAATTGGTGATACATCCAAAATCACCTTTTTAGCTACTAGTTGTTTAATCATAATAATGTCAGCCTAAAAGCTTAGAAATAAATCTTGGTATTATTTATGTAACATGTGCTTCAAGTCTCCATCAATCCCTAGCTTTTTCCATCCAAACTAGTTGTAAAACTTATATTCTTTCTGCACCGTACATCAACATGGACCAGCCACCAAAAACTGTTCCGGCTGGTTTGTTTGTATATAGGGGAATGAGCTGGATTATTGTTATTAATTTTTTTTTAAGGGGAGGGAGAAGGGTTCGAGGGAATTTTAATAGGAATGAGGGGAGTGGTTCCACTTATATTAAAACAACAGTAAAATTCAATTATGCCCTTAAGAGCATTCGCAGCAGTGCATCTATAATTTTAGCTATTTAGCACCAATAAAAGTTACTTAATCTATTTTAGCTACACACATGCTGCAGCAGTGAATCTATTTTAGCTTTCAACACAATAAAATAATATAAACATCACAATAAAATAATATATCTACTACAATAAAATAATATCTCACTATAATAAAATAATATATTCACTACACTCATACATCACAGCCACACACAACCACAACAACAACCACCACCACCACCACCACCACCACCACCACAACAGCCCACAACAAAAGAAAAAAAAAAATCAACCAAGTCCACACATCACAGCCCCACACACACAACCACAACCACAACCACCACCACTGCCACCACCACCACCACCCACAACAAAAGAAAAAAAAATCAACCAACCACCTACCACACCACAGCCCACAGCAGGAAAAAAAAAAAAAAAAAGTGCTGATCGGCGTGGGACGGGATGGCATGGGACGGCAACGGCATGGACGGCGACGGCCTGGGACGGCGTGGGACGGGATGGCTTGGGACGGCGTGGGCTGGGAGGGCGACGACGTGGGCTGAGGCGTGGGCTGGGAGGGCGACGGCGTGGGCTGAGGCGTGGGCTGGGACGGCGACGGCGACGGCTGCGACTGGGAGATGAGAGCTTGAAGAGAGAGATGAGAGAGATGAGAGCCTAATGAGAGAGACGGTGAGATTATTTTAATAGGAGGGTGAATAAAAAATTAATTTTTTTTTTTAGATGTTTGCTACAGTGCACATTTATTTATAGATGTGCACTGTAGCAAATCAGCAAAAAATTTTAAGTTTGGCTCCACTGCTGCAAGGCTTTTTTGCTATATTGGTGGAGCTAAAATAGCATTATAGCTTTTTAGCTCCACTGCTGCGAATGCTCTAAGGTATAAACTTTTATATATGGAGAGAGAGAGAGAGAGGGAGAGAGAGAGAAAGGAATTCAAGTTACACCTGGTATAATTTCATAAGAGTTATATGTTTTTAAGATCATAAATTTCTCTTTTATTTAACGGTTAAAAAACACTCTAGCTATGTCATAATTATTCCCTAAAAATCAGTGGTTGACATTAACTCTTCCTATTAAAGAGTAGGAAAAAAATAAATAAATACTAACAGTCTTCTTCACTATATTTTAAAAACAAATCTCCCTTTATTTTAATGAGACTGCCACATCACCCATTAACTAAATAAAAAGTGGGAATTAAAACCCACTACCACTTGCCATTATATATTTAAAACAAAATGATATGTCTAGTTAAAAAATACTGAAGGTAAGTCTAAAAAAGAAAAAAAAAAAAAAAAACAGCATTGAACTCTCCCATCTCCATAGTCATCGTTTTCTCCTTTCTCTGTCACACGTCTTTTTGCTTCTAGCCTCAACCATTGATTTCTAACTCCATTGTTTCAAGGTACAGGAATTAGTGCTAGAACAACATTTTCTTAAGAATCACTCATGGCCAAAGTCAAAATTATTTTAGAGAACAATTGTTGTGGCTGAGTTTTTCTAAAACCCTCATGACCAATTTCGTTTGAGGTCTGCCAAAATAATAGGTCTAAGGGTGAAAATATTTAGAAAAAGAAAAAAACTCATGGTTGAGTCTTTCTAAAACACCCTACGTCATAATGTAATTATGTCTTTCACTTACCTTATCATAATAATATTGAAATTTTCATTTCAAAAAGCAAGGATTACAATGTCAAAAAAGCTGTAGGAATGGACTTGGCCAAGATTGGTTTTGCAATATGAGAAGCCAGATCTACGGGGAAAACTCTTCAATTCAATGAAGCTATTTATGAAAGAGGCTAATGGTGAAAAAATAAATCGGCCACAAAGAGTCTTTGCAGCAAGATAGGTAACCAATCTGACTTGGTGGTGCTCAACATAATACCTAGTGGCTCCCTAGAATCATCTATACTCTAGGAGGAGAGAGAGAGAGAGAGAGAGTAGAGAGAGTGTATGACACGTTTTTGGCAAGGAGAGACTGGTATAGAATGTCATAAATTTAATAAATGAGATGCTAATCACAATATCAGTATTAATGAGTCAATTTTTTTACCGTTAGATCTACTTAAATCTAATGGTTTAGAAAATGTGTAACTTTAAAAAGTTAGACCCTGTTTAACTTAAACTCATATATATATAAACAAAAGAAGAGAAAAAAAATGTTAAAGACTTCAACTTGAAGCAATAAACAAATAAAGCCCAAAAAATGTAAACAAAAGAAGAGAAAAGAAGTTTTAAGCAATAAATTATATAACATATACTGATATACTCATACCTACGTGCCAACTGGCTTTGTGAAACTGAAAAATGTAGTATTTATTTATTTATTTATGTTTTTTATTATTTAAATTACCATCTTATCACATATTAATGAGTAAAAAAGTCAATGAGATTGACTTGCTAATGTAATTTTGCATAATTCACAAACTCAGCTGGGTCATTAAAACCCAACTAGGTCACACGATTTGCTTAGAACCCATTAGGTTTTAGTGGTTTTGATCGGTCTAATGCATTTTACGTTACTTGTATATACAAAATCGTTCTCATATGTATACGAGATTTACATGTGTGTGGATATCATATACTTAACACATATGAGAGTGCCAATTCGGGATTTTTTTAATTTTTTGGATTGAATTTTTGGGAATATTTAATTATACATATCTTGCCTCTTACATCATGTGGGTTTTACAAATATGATTCTCGCGTTGCTTAAGAGAGTGTGTTGTGTGTAGTACAAGTTGCCCCACCCTCTTTTAAAATTTATCATGGCTTTTGAGTAGAGTTTGTGGTGTATCTTTGTATTAAAACTATTTTTCTTCTCCCTTGTATTTGACATTCATTTTTCTGCTAAATATACAAGCGCTATCATTGGCACAAGTGAGAAGGTAAATAAAAAGGGAAAGGAAATATTATTGAATTATTAATTATTTCATTAATTTCGCTTGATCTATAGGAGAATTGTAGTCTCTGTATGAACCAGATAATATATATTTTTTGATCAACTACAAAGGAATTTTAATGAGAAAGAAACCAATCAATTTTAAAATATTGGCATGCTCCAACAATATGACATTACAAAAGGATTGAGGAGCTAAACCTATAAGCATTTTACAAGTCTTGTGACCATAAGTGTTTCTTGCACTTATGGTTAAAATTGATTTGTAAATAGCCTAGTTAATAAAAAGATTGATGGAATGATTTTTCATATATTCTAATGCCAATATTTGAATTAAAAATAATGAATGTTTGTCTGTACAAAATAAGACAAAAACATGTATGTTCTTGTTTAAGTTAATGGTATTTCTATTTAATGTTATCTTTATATGATAATTTTAAATGTTATCGGCCTCATAGTCATACATGCAAGCTTTAAAGTCTTGAAGAATAGTTTTTTAGTTAGTTTCAATGTAGCTAAGATTAGCTCTCCATTGAATTCTAAACTCATCAATTCAGGTGTTGCTTTATGTTTAATTAGTTTAGAAGAATATGCAAGTTTTATGCCTTAGGTTGAATTCTCCATTGCAAATTTTATGCTTCGCATATTATTCATTGTGATCAAATCAGGAAAGCAATTTTTAGGAGATGAAGAATGTGGTTACATTTAAATACATAATCATACACCTTATATTTTCTAATATCCAGAATTAAAGAAATTCCTAATTGTATAGATCAATTCGTCATTGTTTCCTCTCGAGGATGAAATGTTAAATGATCTCTTAGTTTGTTTCCTAGATGCCTTCTTTAGCATACAGTTAGATTCTAGTTAGATTGGTTTTGTGTAAGAAATATGTTTTCCTAAATGAGTTGTAAAACCCTTTTTTAGTCATTTTAGGAGAGAGAGAGAGAGAGAGAGAGAGTTTCAATAAGTCGTCCAAAAACTTTTAGAGTTCCATTTTCTAATCTAAAGAATCTCTTGGGGATTAATGCATGTGGGATTACACATGAAACTATATTTAATACAATAGGCATGAGTCGCATGACAAAAGTCACTTTTCCTGATTACAATTACAGAGAACATGGTAGAAAAGCACAATATTGTCATTGAACCCAAATCGGAAGGTCTCTAAGGATTAAAGATAGTGCTACTAACATCAAATTGTGATATTTTATTTTTTGCTTTATGTCAAAGAGAGGACATTTTCTAAAATTAACCCTGATTTGGTAACAATAAAGTAATTATAATATTCCAATAATATTCTATAATAAATTATCAATGGCTACTAATTAATTAATTGATTAAAATAAGTAAATTAAGATTCAAGTGTCATGGAAAGGAAAGAGAGGGTAGGGCACCTATAGCAAGCTTTACTTAATGGTTTAGTTAATAAATAACCTAATTAGCTCAAATATTGACAAATAATTTATATATTTCTATGTTTAAATTTGAATTTATATGTATAGTGGTAAAAAAAAGTTAAAAAAAAAAAAAACATATTTTCTTGTGTTTATGTTTATGTTTGTGTTAATTTTATTTAAAGAATATGTTCAAATAATAATTCAAAATTTTATATACCCGTTACACTTTTAGTTTTCATATTGAGTCTCTTTTATATTATATATAATAATAAATATTAAGTAATAGTTCATCAAACTACTCATAAAAGGAAATAATAATAAATAAAACTTGAATATAAAACTCATTTAAGTAAAAAATGACTTGTAATTATGGAATTTTAATTTGCGATGCATACAAAGTTTTTTTTTTACTAGAAATTTTATTTGTGAAGTAAAAAGAAAAATTTTTAAGAATGAAATTTATGATATTAAGTTAGATTACATACTATTTTACAAAACCAACACAATAGTTTTGGACATCTCTTCAATAGAAAAACTTGGAGAAACTTTAGCGTAAACCTATCTTGAGTATCCAAGCGTCATTTTCCAAGTTATTAATAGTCAGGACACAAGAAGTGATACAAGATGTCATTTTGTATATATGACTTAGGATGATTAGAGAACTTAAAAACCAATAACAGGAAGGAGACAGGAAGTTTTGGTGGGGTCAGAAAGGAGACAGGAGGAAGATTCATTGGGTTAAGTGGGAAACTCTATGCCTTCCAAAATCTGAAGGGGGTATGGGTTTCAAAGACTTGGCCCTCTTCAATGATGCACTATTAGCCAAACAAGCATGGAGACTTTTGCACAATCAGAATTCCCTATTTTATCGGATCTTTAAATCAAAGTTTTTTCCGGATTGCTCGTTTATGGAGGCTCCAGATTCTCATTCAGGTTCCTATGCTTGGCAAAGTATCCTAAAAGGGCGTGAAGTTTTGTTGAAAGGTGCTAAATGGAGAGTAGGAAGTGGGGAGTCCATTAATGTATGGCTGGATGCTTGGCTGCCATCATTGGATCACCCATGGATTCAATCTCCAATTGTTGAAGGCTTTGAGGATATTAAAGTCCAAGATCTCATTGATCCGGTGACACACACATGGGATGACTGTCTATTACGTGGACTGTTCAACACACAGGAGGTATGTTTGATAAAGAGTATTCCACTATGGTCTACCCCTGTGGCGGACAAACTTACATGGCCTTTTAATGCATCGGGCTCATATACGGTCAAGTCAGGATACAAGTTCTTAGCAAGGGAAGAGCTCATCAACCGGTCTCCTAGGCACTCGGATCGCAGCAGCGAGTTGTGGAAGCTGATTTGGGGTCTTGATGTCCCAAACAAAGTCAAAAACTTTGTATGGAGGTCAGGTAAGGATGTTATTCCAGTGAAGGCAAATTTGAAGAGGAGGAAAATCTTAAATGAAGGCACGTGTGACCACTGTGGGCAAGAGGAAGAATCGGTCTTACATGCCATATGGGAGTGCTCAAAGCTTAACCCAATTTGGGATGCCATACCAGAGTTCTCTTTCCGCCAAGTTCGCTCATTTGCAGATATAAAAGAGCTGCTCCTCTATGTCTCAAACGTATGTAATAAGGTGGAATTAATGGTGGTCATTATGTGGAACATTTGGTTTCGCAGAAATCAGTTGAGAGTGAGCAACAAAGATCACCCAATATCGCAAGTGATTCCAACTTCTCAACAAGCCTTACTGGACTATCAACGGTCAAGGAACGTGCAACGAACTCAGAGGGTCAACCCACCACCAACCCGAGTTGTGTGGACCCCTCCACCTGATGGCTGTGTAAAAATCAATTTTGATGGAGCAACATTCAATGACATAGACAAGGCAGGCCTGGGAGTAGTTATTCGGGACAGCTTTGGTCAGGTGTTGGCTTCATTGTCGGAGCAGATTCAACTTCCTTTCTCTTCGGATCTGGTGGAAGCAATGGCAGCAGCGAGAGCCCTTTCCTTTGCTGCAAAACTCGGCTTCCCAAGGTTCATCTTAGAAGGAGATTCAAAACTCATAATAAAAGCTTTACAGAGCAAGGAAGACTCCTTGGCTCCCTTTGGTCACATCTTGGAGGCAGCCAAAATCACAACAGATGTCAACCGTGTTTCATTTACCCACATTCGTAGACTTGGCAATGCTGTTGCTCATAACCTTGCAAAACATGCACGACATATTGCAGGTTTACAGGTGTGGATGGAGGATGTTCCTCCACACCTCTATTCTGTAATGTTATCAGACCATGTTTGATTTAGTTTAATGAAATTCAAGTCTTGATTCTCAAAAAAAAAAAAAAAAAAAAAAGAAACCAATAACAGAATTATGAATCATTTATTATAAATGTAATGAGAAATATTGTGTAAAAGAGTTTATAAATATTACAATATTAAACTAAATACCTGATCCATTTGCCTCTTAAATAATGAAGGAGCAGAAAAATTAGCAATCTTTAAGATCAAAACCAACCTTGAATTTACACTGTGGCACCTTCTTGAACGTAGCCCATGCCAATTCAGGGATAGAACTAGGTGGGGGCCAAAGGGGGCCTATGCCCCCTTAGTCTTAAGAAAATATTATATATATATATATATATGTGTGTGTGTATATATTACAATTTTACGTTTGGGCTCTTCTTTCAAAAAATTTGGGCTCCCTCCTCTACAATTTTACATTAATTTGATTGTAATAGCATTTGTATTAGTTGTAAAATAGCATAAGGTTCCAAATTTGTCCAATCAACCCCAAAATACACCCCATCAATCTATGTATTATTGTGCAAAATTACATTTGTACTACAATAATTGTGTAATTACACAATGGTGCCGTTTGGATTGCGCGTTTGTGCGTCTACGTTTCCTCTTTCTGCGTTTTGCCTTTTTTTTTTTTTTTTATTTATTCAGCCGCAACATTTGACTAAGTCAGCAGTGAACAGTGCACTCGTGCACTGTTCACGGGTCCCACAAATTATACTTTTCAGTAACTTTTTCATTAAAAATGGGTCTCACAGCACTATTCACCCATTTAAAAATTATTTTGCTACAGTGTTTTCAGTTTTCAGCTGTATCCAAACGGATCCAATTACTACAGCACAAATTTATTTTTGCAAATTTACACAATTATTATAATATTAATGTATTTTGATACAGTGATTTATAAATTGATTTTGGTGTATTTTGGGGTTGACTGGACAAATTTACATAATTACTGTAGTTGTGCAAATGAATGTTTTAGAAATTATTTAGATTAAGGGCAGTGACTTTTGGTTGAGAAAGAAATAGTATTCTAATAAAATGTAGTGTAAAATAAATAATCAAATATAAGGTATTTTGAAAGGAGAGTATATAAAATTTTAAAAAAATTAGGTTATAATGCTAAAATAGACAAATTTTTGTATGAGATAATGCAAATATTCTAATATAGTAAGAACAATGGTGTTTTGTAGATACTTCTCATCAAAACACATGACATATCTATAAAACTATAACGGACAAAACTTAGGTACAATATCTTATGTATTTTTCCTTAGGTTCATCTCTTAAAATTCAGCCATATGGCTACTCAACTGAAAAATACACTTCCATTTCATGAAAAAAAAAAATCCACATGACAGGATTTTAACAGGAGAACCTAAGAAACAACACCTAAATACTGTACCTAAATCTTGCTCAACTATAACTACTACATGATATATCTTCTCCTAGTTAAGGCCACTCTCGAATGTAAGCAATGGGAATGGCAATGAGCTGGTTGAGGAGTGTGATAATAGCTTAATTTTGCATATTTATATCATTATTAGAAAGCATTATCATACTTATTTTGAGTTAATTCATGCATTTTATAATTGGTTTTGAAATAATGCTAAATAATCAATTTTGTGCTTAACTGAATTTTAATGCATGAATTTGTTTTTTGTAGGATAATGAAATTAAATAAGTGGATTTGTGCAAAGAAGAAAACTAATGGACTTTAATTTTACAAGGGCCATGATGAAGTCAAAGAAGGCCAAACCAATTAAATTCAAGTTCAATTGGAGAAAGGAATCAAAGGAAATTTGCATCAAATCCAAGTCCAATTTGGATTAGGATTCCAGCCTGCATACCAGTTAGTATTTGGAGCATAACTTTCGGCTCAGATATCCAATTGAGATAATTCAAGTTGGGCTGGAAAGCTAACTTAAAGGGCTACAACTTTTTAGTTTACCAAACGTCCTAATTCTGAAGTTAAATGGGCCATAAACGTCGGTTAAGTGAAGCCTAAAAATCTGGAATTTTCTCCAAACGGGAATTCAACTTGTAATAGGATTCCTTGACCTATTTAAAGGCTCTTTAGGGCAAAATTCATAAGGGAGCTGCTGTAGAACATAATTTAGGTTTTCTTAAAGTTTCTTTATTGTTTTTAGAGTTTTATTTGTGTTTGACTTGCTAGAAGCTTTGCTAAGGCAAGGGGTGAAACCCAACCGTTTATTGGTATGTTTTTAACAATTATTTATTGGTTTTAATGATTATATTTTTATGTTTTTGATTGTTTAACTCACCTAGAAAAGTATTTAGTTCTGTATAATCCTTTCATTTATCGTAGATTCCGGGCACGTTAAATGCTTAGTATTCCCTGCGAACTAATTCACTAGTTTTGTTTTGCCTAAAATCAATCAACTGCATTAAACTACCTTAGACAATTACTTCTTGAGTTTTTATTGTTAAATCATCCGACTAAGATCATCCTTCGTATGAATTTTAGTTGAGTTATATAATAAATATTGTTAAGACTACCAATAGATGTGTTGTGTGTGGATCTCTAAACCTTAGCGCCTTAATATATTGTTATTTTCTCTTAATTTAAATTAACTTTACTAAACCATAAAAAATCTCTTCAATTAAACTTTGTTATTTTAGTTTTATTCTCTTGTGGTTTGTTAATCAATTCCCTTTTCCCTGTGGATTCGACCTCGGACTTACTGAGTTATTACTTCGCGACAATCCTGTACTTAGGAGCATTATTTAAGTCCCCGGCAACGGCGCCAAAAACTTGTTGCAACTTAAATAATGCTCCCAAGTGCAGGATTGTCGTGAAGTAATAACTCGGTAAGTTCGAGGTCGAATCCACAGGGAAAAGGGAATTGATTAGCAAACCACAAGAGAATAAAACTAAAATAACAAAGTTTAATTGAAGAGATTTTTTATAGTTTAGTAAAGGTAATTTAAATTGAGAGAAAATAGCAATATATTAAGGCGCTAAGATTTAGGGATCCACACACAACACATCTATTAGTAGTCTTAACAATATTTATTTTATAACTCAACTAAAATTCATACGAAAGATGATCTTAGTTAGATGATTTAACAATAAAAACTCAAGAATTAATTGTCTAAGGTAGTTTTATGCAATTGATTGATTTTATGCAAAACAAAACTAGTGAATTAGTTCGTTGGGAATACTAAGCATTTAACGTGCCTAGAGTCTACGATAAATCAAAGGATTATACAAAACTAAACACTTTTCTAGATGAGTAAAACAATCAAAAACATAAAAACATAATCATTAAAACCAATAAATAATTGTTAAGAACATACCAATAAACGGTTGGATTTCACCCCTTGCCTTAGCAAGGCTTCTAGCAAGCCATAATATAAATAAAACTGTAAAAACTATAAAGAAACTTTAAGAAAACCTAAATTATGTTCTACAACAGCTCTCTTCTGAATTTTGCCCTAAAGAGCCTTTGAATAGGTTAAGGAATCCTATTACAAGTTGAATTCCCGTTTGGAGGAAATCTCAGGTTTTTAGGCTTCACTTAACTGATGTCCTTGGCCCATTTAACTTCAGAAGTCGGACTTTTGAAAAACTAAAAAGTTGTAGCCCTTTAAGTTAGCTTTCCGGCTCAACTTGAATCATCTCGATTGGACATTTGAGCCAAAAGTTATGCTCCAAATACTAACTGGTGTGCAAGCTGAAATCCTAATCCGAATTGGACTTGGATTTGATGCAAATTTCCTTTGATTCCTTGCTCCAATTGGACTTGAATTTAATTGGGTTGGCCTTCTTTAACTTCATCATGGCCCTTGTAAAATTAAAGTCTATTAGTTTTATTCTTTGCACAAATCCACTTATTTAATTCATTATCCAACAAAACACAAATTCATCGCATTAAAATTCAATTAAGCACAAAATTGATTATTCAGCATTATTTCAAAATCAATTATAAAATGCATGAATTAACTCAAAATAAGTATGATAATACTTTCTAATAATGATATTAATGTGCAAAATTAAGCTATTATCAGTAACCATTTAGTCTCTTGCTACATAATGGGCCTATATATATATTTTTTTCCAGCCAATTAGTTCTTACACATATTCCCGCTTGGCATAGATTTTTCTCCTACATCACAGTCTTGGTGGAAACAAGGCCCAGGTTTGGCCCAATAAAATTTTATTTGGACTGTTCCATCAATTTAAAAATAAATAAAAATATTGCAAATATATAAAATTAACCTCAAAAAGATTTGGTTGCAAAAACTTGAACGGTCACTACTCATTATCAGTGACACCTCTCTCTCTCTCCCGCCATCTTAGTCCGTACAGCTACTGGCTACACAAAAATGGCTGCATTCTTTGCCACGTCATCACCCCCGTCTCTTCTTAGCTTCTCTCATTCCCACCACCATAACCAGGTACTCCTTTTTTTTTTTTGGGTCGCTGAGAAAATGTAGAGAGAAAATTTATGAGTTCTAAAACTAAATGGACTTCTTGGAGACTTGGAGTCAATAATTTTACTTGGTTTATTTATAAAACATGTAATTTCTTAAAGATAAACTGCTCTGTATTATGGATAATCTTCAATTATATATATGATGTTTGATTGCTTTGTGGTGCAGAGTTTATTGTTGCAAAGTTGGAAAGTTGGGGCTTTTAGATTGCGGTGGCTTACGCCATTTTCTTCTAACACTTTAGTGCATTGGAAGAGGAGGTACTTTTTTGTTTATAAATATATATATATTATCTGATAATGTTTTTGTGGTACCAAGTGATTTTTCTGTGCATTGGTACTTGATTAGCATAGTATGACCCATTGGGAGTGTCTTTGAGTTGGTGTATTATGTTGTGTCAATGGTCTTGAGGCATATATGAAAGAAAATAACGGAAGAAAAAAAATGTGGGAATTTTCATATTTTTGGTTGTAGTAAGTATGATTGGTAATGCAAGAACATTTTGGAACTATTAAGTTATGTTGTTGATGAAACTTGTTTATCCTAGTGATTGCTACATATTTACTATTGAGTTCTCTCCGTATTAAAATGTATCAAGCTTTTAAAACCCAAAAAAAAAAAAAAAATGTAACATTTGGTAACCCACCAATAAGAGCACTATGATCTTCGTAAAGCTCTATGAGAAAAGTTGAAATTTGGAGTTTTTAGAAAAACGAATCTACATTATAATTTGCCAAATGCTCAAAATTCTAAAGAGTTTTTCAGTTAAAACTTTATATCATAAGAGCTATACAATTAAAGCTTTACTTCCTACAACACTACCAAAGGGACACATAATAGTCTGACCCTACGCTAACACTGACTAACCTTAGGGTTACAATAGTATAGTTAGGACAGCATTTACAATTAGGACTAGGATTCCTAGTATAATTGGACTAGGATTTTACAATGGGCTTGGACTTGGATTATCTCTAACAGACTTGGTGATTTATGCTATGCAATGGTCTCAAGGCATATAAGAAAGAAAATAGTGGAAGAAAAACTGTGGGCATTTTCCTATTTTGGATTTATGATAAGCGTGCTTGGTAATATAAGAATTTTTAGAAGTATTAATAGCTTAAGTAGAGTAGATTAAGTTATGTTATAGATATAACTTGTTTATTGAGTTCAATTGGGAAAAAGAGTGTTCCCTAGATGGGTATTTTAATTTTAGAGAATTAAGTGGAATGCTACCCTTTAGTCTTTTGAATTACTGCAGCTCTCTCTAGTCTCTACCTCAATCATCCGAGACCAATAGGTGTGATTTAACTGTGTTTGCCTATGCTGAAATGATTAGTTCAAGTTTTACAGTCACGCAGCTCTAGTATTCTTTTTATCTGATTGGTGGAGTTATCGGTAGTAAATTTGCGTGTTTGCATCTAATAAAACAGGAGAAATTTGATCTATGCAGCCAGTCAAGGTGCTGAGGAAGCTTTCAAAAAGACCGTTGAAGTGGATAGGCTGATAGATACACTGAGGGATGCAAATCCAAATGAAGTAAGTACGTGGTGTTTTCCAGGGGAAAATAAAAGATGGTGCTGGTGCTAATCGTCTTTTTTTTTTGGCTGTTTCTCTTCCTTTTTGGTAAAATATCTATTTTAAATTTAATTTCAGTAAATTGGCTTTGGTTTGCTGTTCTCCTATTATTTTGATAAGATAACAAATTATTCTTGTCTTGTGAGTTGTTGGATGAGAACTGCTTTATTTCATATTAAAGGATCAATGATTATTACACCATGCAAGGCAGTGCTTTTACTCATATAGATGACAAAGTATCTTGGACATTTCACTCATGGAGTTTCTAATGTTATATATCAAGCAAGAAACTCTTTCCACAATGTTTCCACACGAATATTTTCAATTTTTCTTCTGAAGTGTGGGATGCTCATTAAATTTCTATATTGAGTAAATGTGTCTCTCCATTTACTTGAAACTGCAAATATCTTTTATTTGGTTCCACTATTAATCTATTTTAATAAACTTATTTTTGGCTTTTTTTTTTTTTGCTCTGTGAACAGCTTCAGAAGCTTGTTGTTGAAAATGTCCTTGCTTTCAATGAAGGTTTTTGGATACGCCTTGCAGCAAGAACTGATACCTGCAAATCAGAGGATGATAAAGCATGCTTTTTTACTTAGTTAATTCTAATTTTTAATGAAATTCTGATGTTTGACTTATTTCAGATCCCTGCTTTGCACAAAAACACACTGACACATAATTTTTGTCATTTTGCAGAAAGATTATGAAGAATTGGCCATATCTGTAATGAGCATAGTGGATTTCCTTGTCCATAAGACTAAGGTACTGTTCTCTTTGTCTCTGTCCCTCTCTCTCATGATCTCATCAATGAAATTCTATTTGATTTCCCTGTATGCTTCAGTTATATCACTTTATTCTCTCCTCCCCCCCTCCCCTCCTTTTTTTCCTCTTCTTAGTAGTTCTCTCATAATTTATTTCCCTGTATCTTTCTCCTGCAGGAAAAAATAGAGTCATCCACTGATGTTCTCAAGGAGATACTAAAACCAGTCGTTGATGAAGTGGAAGAGGTTCGCTGGCCTCCTAGAGATCCCGAGGCCCTAGTATTGATGGAGAAAGTAAACCTTTTCTTAAATTTGGTTTTAAATTGATTTCCATTGTTCTGTTGGGTACCCTGTATTATTCATGGAGAAGTTTTTCTCAGTACCCTTTTCATGTGCTCCTTGTATTATCTTATCATGTGAGCTGACAATGAAGTTCTTATTAACCAAGCTTGTGAATCACTGCCCTTCACCTATAGATCTTCGTCTACATGAAAACTTCATTTCAACCATTATAGTTTTCGTTGACACTGATGGCTATTTAGAAGAATGGAAATAATGCCATATAGCCATGGATGGAGTGATAGAAAGAAAAGAAGCAAATAAGAACTTGGAGATGGTAGCTTCAGCTGCTTTGTTGTTTAGATGAGTTACCTATTTGCTTGGACAGCTGTGCTGAAGTACATGTAGATTAGTTAATACGTGTTTTCATTTTTGCTAGTGCAAATTTACAGCGTTGTAAATCTCTTTGATTTGTATTTATGTAACTTATCATTACATCTTGTGATTTTTAGGAGATAAGCCAAAGGGAACAAGAAGGGCAACTAGATGAAGGCTTTCTTTCAGAGGTCAATGCACAGCTACGGCAAGTGAGTCTGTCTTTTTCTTTTATCTTTGCCTGCATTGGTAGCAAAAGACCATTGAGCTACAACTACTGCCAGTAAATTATATTTTACTCAATCTAAATGGTAGTCAGACACCTTAACTTAAATGTAAGCATGTTTTCCATCAAACAACATTGCCATATTTTCGTAGTAAAAAGTTATACCCTGTCTTCTTGCATAATTCCAGGTCTAATTTTTTTGAGCATCAAGCATCAAACTAGCTATGCAATCTTTCTATACATGTACAAAGGCATACTGGAGCATGTATGTTATAATGATAATTTAAGAAGTTTATTTTTATAATGTGACTGACTGTTACTTATAAAAAAAATAATGTGACTGACTGTCATCAATATTCATAAATTTCATATTACATATGGTAGTGCTTGGATTTTCATAAATCTTTCTTGCAACATTGTTCAGATGCTAGTCCTGTTTTGAGATAATAAACGATTAAGTTACTAAAATATATCGTGGATCATCTGTAGGCAAAAGAAGATGGGGATAAGCCAGGGCTGGAGGCTATGTTGCAAAAGGTTTTGCAACTTTATGCTTCCAGAGTTCTCTCCAAACGTAGTTATGCGAAGAAAGGTATTACCCTTTCTGAGTTTAGATGTAATGTCATGCAAACAATCTGATTTTGTGGTGATAGAAACACTAAAACCTAAATCACCTAAATATTAGTTACATAAAACCTTACGTAGGTCAAATGATGCTATGTTGGCCTTTCACAGCATTAAGAATTTAAGATGAATACATTTGACCTTGTCCTGTATTATGTCTGCACTTATTGTCATATATTGTGTTCACAACCAGTCATAAGCCAGGAAAAAGGAGGGTTTCTGTAGGTTGACAGCCAACAAAAAATTTAATCACTCTATTATGAAAAAACATTTGACTGTGTTTCATACATATTATATATTTATACTGGTGGATTTAATTTAAATTCATTATTATTTATGAATATAGCTTCCTGGGTTAAAATTCCCTAGCATGATACCCTTTTAAAAATTCTTTATGAATAAATTTTATATTCATTTTCTTTTGGCTTGCTTTTGCTTATAAAGTTGATGATATAGAGACCCAGCCCCTAGTGATATTTCTGGTGCAGGAGAAGAAGTTTTGAAGGCTGAGCAGTTTCTCGAAGCCATAATAAAAGGTTCCTATTACCTACTGATACATTACTAAGTAGAATTTGTCATGTTAATAAATCTTTGTTACTTGTTCTGATAAAGAGAGAAGCTTGCTGATCTGCATTACTAAATAGACCTTATATGGGTGGCAGCTCCAGAGGAAGAATGGAACAAGCTTTTGATCAATGGAATGACTGTTGGCAAAGGGGACATTTCACCAGATGAGTTTTACGCTGTCATTAAAAAACGAATTGAGCGGACTTTGATCCGAACAGTAAGACACCTTTGTCCTTGAATCATGTCAGACAATTTTATGCTAGTCACTTCACTTCTGATTTAGCTGATTTTGTTTCTTCTTTTCTCTTTTTGATGGTATCCACTTCAAACTGTTGCAGGAGGGAGGATCTTACCAGCAGCGTGTTCTTACGGAATATTTGAAAGGCATCCAATCAAGAGCGGAGGAGATTGTCCAAGTACTTCAGGGCAAACCATAGTGGAAGCTGCCTAGAATTGAAGATGATTTGGTACCATAAAGTATCAGTACTGCACAAAATGTGATCTGTAGTGTATACTGTAAATCAGGGAGTGAAGAAAAGAACACCTCAGAGAAGTTAAGGAGTTTTGTTGTGGATACAATTTTCCAGACAACTCCTATACGAGACAGTGAACTTTGCTTTTAGCACCTGAGTATATCCCTTTGTTGCAACATTATTCATGTAGCACTGATCATTCTTTTCTTGATCAGTATGTGTATACAATATGTACAATGTACAATTAGGCCCGTAGATGTATACTAATTGCATCACCACAAAAACAAGCTTCTGTAAGATTTCCCCCCTTAACATAGTGGAGTATAGTGGGTTTGACTTGGGTTTAGAGTTTCAGTGCACTGGACCTCACGTGTCCAAAATTGACCATGTGTCCAGATTGTGTCCTATCTAGTGCACTGGAGCATTGAATGGAAGTTCTGCCTGAGTATAGCTATATCTTCTTCTTCTTCTTCTTCTTCTTCTTTTTTAATTAAAAAACCAAGTATAACCATTTCTAATTGAATGCAAATCTTCTATTCACGTTTATACTATTGCAAAGTTAGGAGTTTTGACATTATTTTAGTATATATTGACTCATAATGATGATAACGTGACACTTTTAATTAACTTAAATTGCTAGCCATATAAGTTATATAAACAACCCAAGGGGTTGGCCGAGTTGGTTGCCCACTCGGTCTCAAGGTGCTTGTACCGGGTTCGATTGGGTGTGTTTCCTAGTTTGAGTCCAGTTGCCTGTACTTTGAAAAAATTTCCTAGGCCAGCGATTTATCCCACTATGGGCTCACCCGTCACAAACTAGATTAGTCTCTGATTGTACCTTTTAAAGAAAATAGTACGTGAACAAAATTGAATTATGTTACAAACTTTATTCATTTTATTGCTACTTTTGAAACTCCAAGAATCAAATAAAAAAATGGGAGAAATTTTGAGGACAAAAAATTGTGTTTATCCCTTGTTTGTGTTTCTTTTTCTATAACTTTGTAACAAAAGTAATCAACTATTTCTTAAAACAAAACCTATAAAGGGGAAGCAAACCCCTTTTCCAATTCCGGATCGGATCTTACTCTAAACGACATCGTTCCAGTATGCAAATGCGAAATGCTGGGCATTTCCTCATTCTGATCGTTGTACTTGTAGTTATACACTCACACTCACTGTAGCCAGTTTCCAATTCCAAAGTTGAAAGTTGAAACTTCACTCAAAAATCCACACACTGAAATCGGAAGCAGATCGGAGATTTGGAGCGTGGGGTAGCATACATTAACATGAATGGCCAGAGGAGAGAAACCGAGTTCGATGAGAGAGACAGAACTGAAAGTGAAAGTGAAAGTGAAAGAGCAGAGAATTGCATATCTTCTGCTCGACGAAATGCCAGAGACGTTATCAGCGATCTACCGGACTCTCTACTTTGCCACATCCTCTCCTTTCTCCCAACCCCAGACGCCATTCGCACAAGCATTTTGTCGAGCAGGTGGAGGCCCCTCTGTACTCTCCTCCCAATTCTCTATTTTAACCATCTAGATATCCCCCAAATCACTCATCCTTTAGAGGATATAGTGTCCAGTGTCTTGACTCTTCGCAATACCGGCCCGATCCTTTCCCATGCTTCTAATCGTGATAATATTCCCATATTTCATAATTTGTCTTCCTTGAGTTTTTCTGTTTTTCATTTTATCGAGTGGCATGCTATACAACTCTTGCTTCATCGGGCTCCAAAGCTACAAATACTTGTCGTCAAACCGCGTCGAAATTATGTGCAACATGGTATCAGAACTGATGGTTACTTGAAGGAGCCACTGACTGTTCCTGAATGCCTGTCGTCACATTATAGCCAATTTTCTGGAAATGAGTATGAGATGGAATTTGTTAGACAGCTCCTAATGGCAGCAGGAGTGTTAAAGACTATGAGAATCACTGTTAAAAGTGCTCTAGATTCAGAGGTGAAGCTTCAAGTTCACGAGAAATTAAGCGAGTACCAAAGGAGCTCTCAGTCTTGTCAAATTGCATTTGACTAAGGATATTTCTATTTGCAGTCTCTCTCTCTCTCTACTTGTGTTTTCTTTTGAAAAAAAAAATGCATAGAATATATAGTGCTTGCTTCCACTAACATTTATATAATGTGGATTTCTCATTTAGCTTATAATTCTGAACTTTGTTGATGTTGGAGCGAGTCCAACTGTAATGGTGGGAACTCAATTTGGCTTTGAGGTTTATTGAAGGTGGTAGAGCAGGATTCTCTTTTGTTAAGATTTCAATCTATATTTATCTAGTTGTTTTTTAGTTTGAGCGATTTGGTGGGAAAATTTTAGTTTACCAAGCCTGTGGCATGTGCTTCTCTTTTATTTTAAAGTTTTGTTCCTAATGGTCTCAAAGGTGGAACAACTTTTGTGGCCTTTGCGGATGTCTCTACTGATGGCTTTTATTGTTACTTTGTTTACAGTTTTTACCCTATTCTTGTCTTAGTTCACTTGTGTCTGGAGACTTCATGCTCTAGCTTCTCTATAAGTTTAATCACTACAGTCTTTGTTGCAAATATGTTTCTTCGAATGATATGGGGACTTTTCATGAATCATTTCATGATTCTCAATTATATGATTCAAATAATGTGGCATTTGGTTCATTCCTGCTTTGATTTAATATCTTGTGGCATGGTTATATGCATATCTTGTTAGGTCCATGTCTGTGTAATTCATTTTCCATATTTTCTATGTTGGGGTTTATTCCCATGCTACAGAGAAAAAATGCTTGAAGGTTTAATTTGTATTTTCCATCTCCTTTAGTTATGCTATTTTTATTAAGCATGTTTTCAATTTGGGATCCCCCACCACACCCAATATGGCATATACTTGCTGATTTTAGACAAAATGGGGGTTAGAGACACACACATATACAGTTAGACCATATTGTATCAGAGTGTTAGGATCTTTGTGTAGTGCTTGAGTAGTGCAGTGGCTACTGTAATTAGTGAATTTGCTGCATTACTGCTGCAAGGAAGCATGTTGCTACTGGGTTAGTGCTGTTATGAAGGCTTATGTGTCATGATGAGGGTCTAGAATGCTTGTAGGAGTGCAAGTGCTGTAGCTGATTACCAGGTTCAATCCTAGGAATAACAGAAGAATCACTTGGCTGTTATAAGTGGTTACTACTGCTGCTACCTACTGTGAAGTTAATTACTGCTCCCACATGTTTACCATGTGCCTAAATTCTAATTGAGCATGTGAGAAATCAGTTGTAGGGTGGTTAATCTTCTCGGAGTTAGTTGTTAGTAACAGAATTAGTGAGTAAGCAATTGTAATAGAAGCATGTACCCAAGTAACCAATTATATTATTTAGCTCATTCTTGTCATAATCATCTTGAGAAATAACAACTCATTTGTTTGTCATTTGCTTCTTAACCTCTAGTCTTCTAATTCCTCCTCTAATTCTCTTACCAAGGGCAAGGAGAACCAGTTCCCTCTGAAAACCACTCTAGTGTTACTAAAAGATAAGAACCAAGTTGATCATTTGATGCATGAAATTGTTAGGATTTCGTCTAAATTAACATAGTTATCATTTTATGAACAAATTCATTCTTTAATACTTATTAAGGTAGGCTATAATTTGCCCATTTATGGTTTTGATTCTATTATAAATTAGTCCCACAAATTTTCTAATTGCTACAATTTGAGACCCTAAAAACTTTATTGAGCCATATGCACAACACATGACAAAAAAATTCATTTTGGATGGAACACTACAATTTTCATTTCAACCCAAACCTTAAGGATTATATGTAACAATTGACATTTTGAAAATTTAAAACCAAACCATGTAAATAAATTGTTTACCCTTTTTTTGTCATTGATTATATAGTTGATTGATAGTCCAACCTCGTTGATAGACACCTACAAAAAGTAAAACAGATTTATATATAGAGATCCATTGGGGTTGCATCGACGGAGGATGTTCCAATGCTTAAGTTACTAAGGGTGGGCTCAATCATGCTGACATGGCCTATTGGAAACTTCTTGCTTGGCCTTCTCAAAAATAAGATAGAATACAGGAGCGTTTGAGTAGTCGTTGGCGGGGCGAGCTCTCTTGAATGGGATATTACAAAAGTCAATTGGTTTTCCAAATGAAAATATGTCCAAGTCAACCTAAATCCCCACCAAAATTCCTAGATCCAATACCACTTTATTACAACATAATCCCTAAAACGTGGTGTAGTTCAAATTCAAATCCTATCCTATTGACATTGTTATGAAAAAATTCTACTCCCCTAGTAGCATAAAAAAGGGAGGAAGACCTTTAGGAAAAGGTAGAACAAATAGCCCTACTCAATTATCCTTCTCCACTCTCAAAAAACTCTATTGATTTAAGTATTAGAGAGTCCCTTGTCGACATAATTCCATGGATTTATGATATTTTGTTTTACTTTTTGCAAATGTATGAGATCAAGGTTAGACCATGAATCAACCCTATCATCAATTATAATAATTTTTTGGTAGAAGGGGGGGGGAACATTGATACTAAATATATTTACTACAAACTCTTCTAACACTGTTTGAATACATTAGGATAACATGATTAGGGAGAAAATCATAAATTATACGATCCATGTTCTATGTGCAACTAATAGGTGGCGGAAACCTTTAGGGAGGATGTGGGAGGATAATATCATGATTGCACATGTTAAGTCTAACACTGCTAAAAGTTAATACAACCTAGGTCTTACATAAAGAGAAGAAAGCACTCTGATACTTAAGTTAGTTCCATACTTAACAATAAAGAGAGTGTGAAAAATAGTAAAATAGAAAGAGCCTTATAACCTTAGAGAGAGAGAGAGAGAGAGAGATGTTACCAAAAGACTTCCTCCTCCTTATATAGCCAAATAAGTGGCTTAAGTCAATATTGAATTTGCTGTTGAAAGCATGAAAGTGTCTTATTATTTAGCAGGACTCCCCACACAACTCATCTTAGAAAGTGTATATAAAATGCATAGAAGTTGATTTCTCTATAGATATGTTGCACTCGTTGTTTCTCAGATGTATGAACTTAGAAAGGAGGAGGTAGATTCCTCTGTTGAACTTAGCCAAAGCATATTCAATTCACAGCCTTTTGGACAAGACTCATCAATAGGATTGGAATGCGACACACTCAATGCCGGTTTGTTTCAGCTTTTAGAAGCTAAAACGCACATTTTGAAGAAAGCTGGAGTCCAAAGCCCGTTTGGTTCAGCATAAAACGCAACTTTTTGGAAAAAGTTGCGTTTTGGGTTTGTGAAGAAAACGCGCAGGATGGGAAAGGAGATCAGAGCTCCATTTTGGAAAAAACCCCGTGCGCGTTTGAAATCTATCCGTTGGACTCACAGGGCAATTACCAAATTACCCTTTCACACCATTCCTCATTCCTCTCATCTCTTTGCTCTGCCCTCTGCCCTCTCAATAACAAATTTCCAAATCCAAACACAAAAAAATCTATAACAAATTCCCAAATCAGCTAAGGAAAAAAAAAAAATCAATCCCTTGCAAATTAGGATTCCTCAAAATGCAAAACAAAAAAACATCAGAATATAGCAAAATGATAGAATTACAAGACGAAATTGAAGGCGAATGCATCAACAACACTGACTTCTACTTCGATCAAATCGGTGAACCCCTCCCAATCAAACCCTCTGACTCCGACTCCGACTCCAACCCCATTTTCTATCTCCAAGCCCTTCCCATTTTCGATAGATTCTGCGTTGCCAGAACCAAGGACGCTATCGATTCCGCCAAGAACCAACAGACGAAGTGCTAAGAGAAAAGGGAGAAAGGAAAAAAAAAAAAGAGGAAGAAGGAGAGCTCTGGAACGTTCTGGAGTTTGGAGGAATGGCAGGGAAAAAAAAAGGAGGAAAGAAGGATAAAAAGAAAAGAGTAAGGGTACGTGTGTGGAGGAGCAAAAAAAGAGGGGAAAAAAAAGGAAAAAAAAAGAAAGAAAGAAATGCCGTGTGTGGAGGATAAAAAAAGAGGGAAAAAAAAAAGGAAAAAAGAAGAAGAAAATGTTATCACAATATTTTCACAATTCTTTCACAATAAATTTTAAGGGGTAGGTTATTATTAGCTAATATTGGTATATTTTCACAATAAATCTTAAGTGGTAGGTTATTATTAGCTAATATTGGTGAGAAAAAAATAATTTTAATAGTACGTTCAAATTAAAATCAGTATCAATTTTTATCACAATATTTTCACAATATTTTCACAATAAATTTTAAGGGGTAGGTTATTATTAGCTAATATTAGTGAGAAAAAAATAATTTTTTTAGAAAGAGAAAAAAATAATTTTAATAGTACGTTAAAAATTAAAATCAGTATAAATTTTTATCACAATATTTTCACAATAAATCTTAAGTGGTAGGTTATTATTAGCTAATATTGGTGAGAAAAAAATAATTTTAATAGTACGTTAAAATTAAAATCAGTATCAATTTTTATCACAATATTTTCACAATACTTTCACAATAAATCTTAAGTGGTAGGTTATTATTAGCTAATATTAGTGAGAAAAAAATAATTTTTTTAGAAAGAGAAAAAAATAATTTTAATAGTACGTTAAAATTAAAATTAGTATAAATTTTTATCACAATATTTTCACAATACTTTCATAATAAATCTTAAGTGGTAGGTTATTATTAGCTAATATTGGTGAGAAAAAAATAATTTTTTTAGAAAGAGAAAAATTGATTTAAGTCTGATGAAGTAGTTGATTTAAGTATGAAACAAACTCCTTTATATTTACATTGTCCTTTTTGGTAATTTACCACTCAAACCACCACTTTTATAAGTGTCAGCCAAACACTCAGCTTTTTCAAAAAGTACTTTTTAACAGCTTTTACCAAACACTCAGTTTTTTGAAAAAGCACTTTTTCATTATGCACTTTTTGAAAACTCCATTTTTTGGAAAAAGCCCACTTTCAAAAAGCTGAACCAAACTCACCCTCAATATGAATTTATATGCCTTACACATTTTGGTCAATGTTTTTTCTTCAAATAAGATTCATTATCATGCCTTTCAAAAAAAAAGATTCATTATCATGCTTAACCCAGCTCATCTTAGAAAGTGTGTGTGTGAATTTTGTGATCATATATGCCTTATAAATTTTGGCACTTACCCGGTTACCCCTAACCCACAAGAATTTCGTATTTATAAACTATAAAGTGACCATCACACTAAGAGCATTAGAATACTGGAAATGCAAAAAAAAAAAAAATAATAATAATAATAATAATTTAAATCCTCAAATACTACTTTATTTATTTTACCAACTCATTTTACAACTTACCCTACATTCTAGTTTTTATTTTTACATACAACCCAATAAAATAATATAAAGTATTATTCTCTATGTGGTGTTTGGTATGAGATATGTTTTAGGATTCTCAGAAATATTTAAAGATTCTTGTGTTTGGTTGCAAATCACACTAGGAAATCAGATGCCAGGAGAATCTGGATTCCATCTTTAACCCCCTTTGAGTAGAAATGTGGATTCCCTTTAAAACAGGTGGGTATCCAGATTCTTAAGTTTAAAAGAAATTATATTTTTTATAAATTAACAATTTTAACAATTTTTCCTTATTATTTAAGCAATTAAGATAAAATATAAAACAAATTATCAATATCTTTTCCTTTATCTTTATCTCTTCCTGCCAAAACAACATTATCTCTTCCCGCGAAAACAACATAAATAGGATAAACAACTCAGTAGATATATTCATTTTTTTCTTTTTTTAGACTATAGTTTTAATGAATTTGTCATAATTTATAATTTATATTTTTTTTTCATTATTTATTTAGAGGAAGATTATTATTTATTTAAAAAAAAAAAGACTTATATTGGATTTACAAATCTAAAGATAGAATAGGAAAAATAAATAATTCAGTTAAAATTCCTATGAATAAATTAAACATTATAATCTCACATTTCTATGAATCTTATTAAGTTCTCAATTAAATCAAACATAAGAATAGTTACATTCCTAGGCATCCAGATTGCAATGCATCACATTCTTAGGAATTTGGATGCTAGGAGTAATGTGAATTCCCCTGTACCAAACGCCACCAAAAGCATTAGCATCCAAGAATGCCAAAAAAAAAAAAAAAAAAAAAAAAAAAAACTTATTTTACATCCTCAAATACTACTTTATCTATTTTACCAACTCATTTTACAACTCACCTTACATCACAGTTTTTATTTTTACATACAACCCAATAAAATAATATAAACTATCTAATAAAATAATAAAAAGTATTATTCTCTCTCTTTTTCCATACTTACTTTTTCTCTTCACGCATAACCACATATTAAAATAATATTTTTTTTTTTTACAACCGATGAACAGTAAGGTTGCATATATGCAACCTTACTATTCATAGGTTGCAAATTTTTTTTAAGTTTACAGACCCGGATATAGAGTGGGTTTTGGGTGACTTAGGTTGTAAAATAGCAACTGGGAGTGCTTACACCTCCAATGCTAGTACTCTAAGGATGTGCGGTGGTAATTTTAGGAAAGTTAATACCAATTTTTTTTTTAGAGAGTTTCAAACTTATGACGTCTGCTCTTGATGATAGTTTTTTATTAATTTCAAATCTCTTATTTAGCCATCAGAAAATTTACCAATTAAGCTAACTAAAACCTACTTTAGGGCTTGTTTCGGATTTGCTTATTTTACTTAAACTAAAAACTTTTTACTGAAAGTACTGTAAATAAAAGTAAAAGTTAGTTGAAATAGCATAGTGGGATCCATGAATAGTACCAAAAAGTGCAGTGAGACCCATGAATAGTAGCAAAAATAAGTTGAATAATAAAATAAGTTGGCAAAATCAATCATGTCAAATGGACACTTAGTGTGCGTTTGGGTTAGGATTAACAAGTAAAATTATTTCACTATTTAACTTATTTTTGCTACTATTCATGGTCTCACTGCACTTTTTGACACTATTCATGGACCTCACTGTAATAATTCAACTAATTTTTACCTTTATTTACAGTACTTTTAGCAATAATTTTTTAGTTTTAGCAAAATAAGTGGTATCCAAACACACCCTTAATACCGTTTGTATAAGAAATATAAAAAATTATAAAAAGTTATTTTTTTCAATAAAAAATTATTAAAAATATTTCTAAAACTACTTTAAGGCTTGAACCATCCTTTAAATTTTCCCAAAATAAAATATCATTGACGTAATTTTCACAAATCTAGACCGATAATTGACTTCTTATAATATTGCTTAAGGTTCAAGTCTAGCTTACTAACTACTAGTCTACTATGCCAACACACCCCACAACCATCAAAAATCTAAATCCAACGGCCATCATTTACCATCAACATAATAACCCACACCAAACAACCCACCATACCAAAAATCACCAGGAATATTTCTGATTCCCTTCCGTACCCTCAATAAATTTCTCATATTCCCTCTCTCTCCCTCTCTTCATTTCTCTCTCTCTTTCTCACACTCACTTATCAAGCAAAATTAAAATAATTATAATTATAAAAATAAATAAAAAACCACTCAACGAGGCTCAGATTTAAGGGAGAACTGAAACCCCCCCCCCCTCTCTCTCTCTCTCTCTCTCTCTCTTACTTCTCGATCTACCTCTCTCTCTCTCTCTAAAACCTTCTCTGTGAAAACTTTCTCTCTCTTTCTTGCTCTCTATATGCACCTATACATATATGTGTATAAGCGAATCTGGTAGTGTCGGTGATTGTGAATGCGATAGTAGCTCCGTTTGATCATTTTCTATACTGATCAGATCTGTGGTAAAAAATTTATGCGCTTTTTTTTCAATTTTTGAATCGAAATCTAAGGTATTCGTAGATTTGTTTTCAATTCGCATCATTAGGTTTTTTTGTTTTGCTGAACAATTAGCTTTCTGTTTGGTTGTTAAGAAATTGTAGGAAAGAAAAAAAAGACGAAAAACTCATTTTCGTCCTTATATTTTCACGCGATTCCCACTTTGATCCCTAACTTTTATTTTCACCGCTTTTAGTCCTTATCTTGAAAAATGCGTCTCGTTTTTGTCTCTGCCGTTACATCAGAGACGAAAAATGCACACGTGGCAAACGGAGTGTACTGTTGGCACACTAAAGCTGACGTGGCTATTAAAATAATAATAAAAAATGTCATGTCAACATCTAAATTAAAAAAATTAATTTATTAATTTTAACTAAATAAAAAAAATTAAAAACAGAATTAAAAACTAAAAATCATATGAATTGAGATCTAAGTGTGTCTTGAACAAGGACAACAAGAACACAAACCCAGAAATTTAAAAAAAAAAAAAAAAAAAAAAACCAGTAAATCAAAACCCAGCCAAATCAACGACAGAACATCTCAATTCATAAAAAGACTAACAAAGAGCTTATAGACAATAATGGAGATCTCAACTCGACATTGATACGCAAATATTACTAAGCAAAACAACAACAAACGCCAAGCGACCATTTTATTAGAATTTAAAAAAAAAAAAAAAAAAAGTCTAAGGTTGCGTTTGTTTCGCCTGAAAACACTTTCAGGAAATTATTTTACACCCTTGTGTGTGTTTGACAGCTACAGAAAATACGGTCAATGGAAAATCATTTATGCTTTGACCAGAAAATAAGCCACTTTGAGCGTAAAATCATTAACGCATTGATTTTACCTTCAAACAATTTTCGGAAACCACACCTGAAGATAGAGAGCTCGAGCACACTCCTCACACGATCCAAAACCCATCTCCAAGCTCACCTCAGCCAAGCTCTGGCCAGCCCAGATCGTGTCGCCCCATGGTCCAAAACCCATCTCCAAGCTTACCTTCAAACCATTTCCAAAAAAAAAAAAAAAAAAAAGAACCGAACCCAGAGAGAGAGAGAGAGAGGCCGGTCACCGTCAGAGAGAGAGAGAGAGAGCCGCCCACCGTCAAAGAGAGAGAGGCCGGTCACCTGAACTTGAGATTGACTCCACCACCGTTGGGGCCGTGCCTCTCACCGCCGATCAAGCAAAGATTGACTCCAACGCCACGCGATCTCGCCTCCACCGCTCGCCTCTAGATCAAACCCAGTCACCTCTTTCTCTTCCTTCTTCTCTCAATTTGACCAGATTTGATTAATTTTTTTTTTTGGGTTTTGTTTCTTTTGTGTTTCTGTACTGAGAAATGATATTATATATTTGTTTGGAAGCTAAGAAAATGTGAGCAACAAGTAGAAAATGTGTTTTCTATAGTATTTTCAAGAACACAACCAAACACTAAAAAATATTTTTCAAAGTATTTTTTAAAATACCACCAAACACCTGAAAATATTTTCTTTTCCGAAAAATATTTTCAACTGAAAATATTTTACACTTGGAAAACATTTTACATAGAACCAAACACAGCCTAAAGCAACGAAAGAGCAAATCAAACAAAGGTTGTAGAAATCTCAAGAAACAACAAACACCACACGATGGGCAAGAAAGTAGATGTGGGAGAATAAGATGTAACAAACAAAAGTTCGCCTCCTTTGCTTCAAGAAAACACATACCTCAATGGAAATTAGATCTAATCTGCCTTTAAGCTCCTACTTTCATAAATATCGAAATTCAACGTTGGGGCTTGTTGTAGTTGTGGATCTTTGTCGCTGTCGCCAAGCTCGATCGGCTGCCATTTGTGAATGATAACAAACAATGATGGGTATTGTTAGGCTAAAAATAAAATAAAAAATAAACATTGTTCACATGTGTGAGCATGTGAGTCATATTTCCACTAAAGGGTGACTTGGGGCTGGATCCTGATAAGTGTAAACCATGGCCCAAATCTTGATCAACGTAAACCATGGCCCAAATAAGCAAAACTTGCAAGACCTGTTACAACAAGAGAATATCACAGTCAGTTATCCACTAAGTCAGAGTGCAATAGAAGTTACCAAAAAATAAGGAGGAGTGCAGTAACTGTTTTGTCTACTATAAATAAAGATTAAAGGTATTATCAGAGGACACAACAAAAATCTGATAAACTTGATTCACATACCTAGTCAATGGAAGGATAACTTCATGTTTGTAAGTGCGTTTGCCTCACATGAATTATCTAAGTTTAGTTTTTGTAATTTAACTTAGGAGTTTGTGTGATTTGAATCTTTCTTATTTGTATGAACTTGAATTAAGATATCTACATATTGTGATTACATTGCTTGTTCCCTTATTTTTCTTAGTTGAATATTTTGTACTTTTGAAGTCCTATTAGTTTAGGCAGTGGCAGAGCCCATCAATTTGGTGTGAAGTTTTGTCTTGCAAGTAGTTCTTTCCAAGTTAGTTTGTATTCTCACAAACAGGTATGTTTAACAAAATGTTGTTTTCAGGAGTTGTTTTGATTCTGTCATGAAAGGTAGTTTAGGTTTTTCGATTTGATTGAGAATGATAAATATATAAGGATAGTAACCAGTGGGTTTTTTTTAATTTGAATAAAAGTCTGTGAACTGAGGAAGGTGGGAGATGTAACCTTGGAGTTGAGATGGTAACCGGTGGGTTTGCCTTAGACTTTTTTATTTTTTATTTTATTTTATAAATTTCTGGGTTTGTGTTCTTAGATCTGGGTTTGTGTTCTTGTTGTTCTTGTTCAAGACACACTTAGATCTCAATTCATATGATTTTTAGTTTTTAATTTTTTTATTTAGTTAAAATTAATAAATTAATTTTTTTATAATTTAGATGTTGACGCGGCATTTTTTAATGCCAAATAACATTTTTTTATTATTATTTTAATTGCCACGTCAGCTTTTAGTGTGCCAACAGTGCACTCCGTTTGCCACGTGTGCATTTTTCGTCTCTGATGTAATGGCAGGGACAAAAACAAGACGTGTTTTTCAGGATAGGGACTAAAAACGGTGAAAATAAAAGTTAGGGACCAAAATGAAAATCGCGTGAAAATATCAGGACGAAAATAGGTTTTTCCCCATAAAAAAACAAAAAACGCCGTGAAATTTTTGAATCTCGCAGTTTTTGAAATGAGAAATGATCCGTCTACAACATTTTTACAACAAATCCTAAGTAGCAGGTTGATACTGGTTGTTATTGTTGGGGCAAAAAAGTAATCTTAGTGTTAGTTTCAAATTTGAACCAATAACAACTAACCACCTGTGATTTGTTGTAAAATTGTTGTAGACGTAGCATCTCTCTTTTGAAATTCGATTATTAGATTTCAATTTTATTGGCTGTGTTATGTAATTTGTAAATTCGGATTTAGATTTTGATCTGGTAGTGGATTGTGGCAATTTGTGTGTGTATGGTTTTTTTTATGCGATTTGGTTGTGGACAGTGATTGAAATTGAGTCACGGTGATTGGAGAAGATGTTGACGAAGTTTGAGACGAAGAGTAATAGAGTGAAGGGACTGAGTTTCCACAGAAAGAGGCCGTGGATCCTTGCCAGTCTTCACAATGGTGTGATCCAGCTATGGGACTACCGGATGGGGACGCTGATTGATAGGTTTGACGAGCATGATGGACCGGTTCGTGGCGTTCATTTCCACAAATCTCAGCCGCTATTCGTGTCTGGAGGTATCGAAATTGCACCTGCTTTTGGCTTAGTTTTGAAATGGAATTGCGAATCTTATTGCCATTCATGTCACTGTTGATTGATTTGTGGATTATGATTGTGATTAGTAAGTGTAAGCTGTATGTCATGAGTTGAAACCGTGAAATTGGAATGCCTTTGGTTGGTAATTGTTGAATTTGTGTAGATCTAGGCTAGTATGTGCCGTTAGGGCACCAAGAGAATTGCATAAATGAGAAAGGAAATGAAAATTTGAATTTGGAGAATTTGGAATGACGGGATTCAGATCGTAATCTGTTATTCTTTTTATTGGGAAGTTCCACATAAACCCAATGGATTTTAAACACACAGCCTCACCCTCCACCTACACTAATGAGAGAGGAAGTGCTATTTGAGCCACGGCTTATTGGCATAAATCTCTGATTTGATTGTATAAAGTTTAGCACCATATATTTATTAAGGTTTGAAGTTGCTGGGTATTTGGGGTTTTACTCAATGTATTTCAATTCCTGCTTTCTACAATTTGTTAGCTGTTAGCTTTAGCCCTTGTGCTTTATGTATTTTCTTCATGTCCAGAGTGTTCATCATCATGAACACGATGTTCATTTTTCAATAAAAGTTCTATTACATATAAAAAAAAAAACGGTTTGAAGTTGTGGGGGTAAAAAGTGATGAAGGAAAGATAATTTATTAATCACTCTGCTTCAATAAAATAAATCAAAGAATAATTCTGAAATAAGACCTGCTTAATGCACTGTGTATGCACCAATGAAGTTGTTCGCTTTTTTCAGGGGATGATTACAAGATTAAAGTTTGGAACTACAAGTTGCACAGATGCCTTTTCACTCTTCTTGGACACATGGATTATATCCGTACAGTGCAGTTTCACCATGAGTACCCATGGATTGTGAGTGCTAGTGATGATCAGACCATTCGCATTTGGAATTGGCAGTCACACACTTGTATATCTGTGTTGACGGGACACAATCACTATGTTATGTGTGCATCATTCTACCCCAAAGAAGACCTAGTTGTGTCAGCCTCCCTAGATCAGACTGTTCGTGTTTGGGATATCGGTGCTCTCAGAAAGAAGACAGTTTCCCCTGCAGATGACATCTTGCGGCTGATAAGATCCTGTAAGGTAGCAAAATCGGATGATAAGATGATCCTCTTGGCCGAAAAGATAAGATGATCCTCTTGGCCGAAAAGATAAAGCACGAAATATATAGTAGAGAGGACAACCATAGAACGGGTGACACTAGTAAATAAAGATTGAAGGACATTTCAACCTAATTCTCTACCAAGCCAGCATAAGACCAGCTTGAGAGTTCAGTGCACGAGTAAATAAATAACAGAAGCAACAAACCTAACAAATAAATACAGATACAAGTAACAATTCAGTGTACAAAAGAGGATTCTCATGTTATGGGTGCCAACAACGTTGCCAGCTCAATAACAACAAAGAAGATATAGCTCCTACAAACAAAATAGTGTACTATCCTCATTTCCATATTTACATTCTATACCTTAAATAGGCAAAACTAATTTATTTACAATCTAGGGGTGAAGTCAAGAATTTTTATTTGGGGGAGGCTGGACAATATATGGAAACATATTGAACACGCACACATTTATACATTAACATGTACACACATTTGTATGCATGCATCTGTCCTAAAAATGTTAGGGAAGCTTCATTAAGAATATCAGTAAAACCTATCAAAAAAAAAAAAAATTTAAGAATATCAGTAAAGAATAAATTTCACTAGAAAATATACTAACTGGGATTACATTTGAAAATTTTGCACTTTACTTCAAATCCCAGTAGGACTTCAAAACAAAACAGTATGTTACCATAAACTCTCCATCTCTTCAGAAAAAGCAAGACTTATGTTCATCATGCAATTACCACCATATGTAACTGATCCACAATCCCAAGGGAGCATATCTTAGTATTTAATTTGAGTGACAGGTAAAGTCAAAGGCCAAAGTTGCCACGATTCTCAAGTCATAAGATCTTTATCTAAGGTCTGAACATGTAAGGGAGTAAACCTAAAACATCTATTTCTCATATCATTAAGGAAATGAGACAACTTCTCGATTATTATTTTCTATTCTCTACAATTATCAATAGAATGAAGAATGGGTAGACATACTTATCAAAAAAGAAAGAAAAAAAGAGTGGGTAAACAGAATAATGCAGTTAGTAAGTATATAAACACTTAAAGAGGGTGGCTAAATTACAACAATTCCCTTGCTCCATGTTTTAAGTTAAACCAAAAGAATGAAGCTGAAATTTGTAACTCTAAAAAAAAAAAAAAAGCAAAGAGTTTCACTTTTTATAAGCATTAATGTTGATTAGACAACTTATTCATTCTACCACACAGTTTAAAAGTCCAATTTACTTCATTTTCTTAATTTATGCTTACAATACAAACGACAGCCAAAGAGATGAAAGCTAGCCTTTGGGACATCACTAGAATCATAATACAGGGATTCAGTTCACACCTGATTCATGGATTCAATACAATGTTATTATGTCTCTAGAAAATTAGTTCATTTTCTACTTGTCAATCTCTCAAATTTGATGTTAAATATCTGATGAAGATTCATGTTCTCTAGAGAAATTTTCATTTGTACTATTTGATTTCTCTCTTAATGTCTATCTTTTCTTAATAAAGTATTTTTAGTCATTTGCTGGGAAAGAAACAGGAGGGCAGGGAGTACACAATGGAAAAGAGAGGATCTCAAAATATTTTTTCACAAAACTCAGACTTTTAGAGGGATGGAGAAGAAAACCAATGCACTAAATAAGAGGATCATGCTGATTATATCATAACACTATACAAAGTTTGTGTAATAACAATATACATAATGGTTGCATGTAACTATCAGGCAACATGAAACAAGAAGTAAAGCTTTCCTGTATCTGAACAGATCTCACAGTCTACAACTGACTCAGCATAAGCCCCATTGTGTTTTATATATGTTTTTTTTTTTTTTTTTTAATATCAAGTATTCCTAATAGAAATCAAAACAAACATTTTCATGTACTAATGATGGTTGCAACACAATAGTAAAATAATAAAAGTGAGGAAAATTGTTTCAAATAAGTACTTACTCAAACTATTTGGCAATTATAAGTGTTGCAAAGCTGAAGTAATGCTGCTTGATTTGCTGGATCAAGATATTGATTGATGATCTGAGGGTATCTCCCAGGAGATCGGGAGGAAAGCCCAGCCAATGATGCTACCAAAACCTCCTTTGGATCCTTTATATCTTTCAGAGGATCCTCCTCTTTCTTCCCAGCATTGTAAAGACGGACAAAGGTAGCAGTATAACCCACATTTTCAGCAATATCTGGCATTTCTTGTTCCTCCTCAACCCTATCCTGCTCTGGCCGTGAAAGGAGAGTAACAATGCTATCCAGCATTTTTCCGAACACATGTTCAACATCTGCAGCATCCAAAAGAGCTGGAGATTCACCTATAAAGCATATAAGCCTGGTTGAAGCAACTGCAGTCAACTTAAGCTCAATGGCTCCAGTGATCAGCTTAAGATTAGGTATCCAAAACTGCTTCACAATCATGGAAAATATGTTGGCCTGAACAGATTTCATTGAATATACAAGCTTCATAGAACCATGTTTGACTACAAAGAGTGACATAAGTATCAAAAAAGACTTCAAAAACTTTACTGCTCGCCATTTTTTGAGCTGTCCAAAAAGGATAGCCCAAATATGACGAATGTTGGGTTCAATTACATCGTATTCAAGACTCTCAATAACAGTGTTGAGAACATAGAAGCCCTGCTCAGCTGTACTAGGCGATGAGATAAGTGTGTTGAATATTTCAAGCACCTTGATAAGCCTCCCCTCTTGCAAAAGCTCATGGGGTGCCTTCTGAAGGAAGGCCTGAAGCAGACGGACAAGTGCTGGGACATTTGAAGCTTTTTTCCATGACTCAGGTGATAGGAGAATCTCAAAAATCTGCATGTAGCTTGGAGGAATGGGTGGTCTATTCAATTCAACAAGCTGAGCCAGCAGCTGAAATGCATAAGGAAAGAATTCAGTTACATCATTGGCCAATATCAGCTGGAGGGAAGGGAAGAGGCCTGCTTCAAAAGCTGATATAAGAGAGGGGTCCCTCTCACACGTCCGCCTGACAAGAATGGCCACAGACTCAAACAGATAGTGATTAAAAATTGGATTCTTTGGGTTTTTGCAAACTTCCATGAGCATAGAGGTCAGTCCAGAAATGCAAGTTCCAGCAACCTCAGAAGATATTTCTGCTACCCCAAGAACCCGCATGATACACTTCATTATATATTGATTCTCCTCGGACTCTGGAAATTTGAAGGCATTAAATAGGTTGGTCATCAGCTCAACAAAAAATGGAGCAATGTCGTTTGCAGTATACCTAGATCTTCCCCCCTCATCCTTGACCAGCAACAGTTTCTCAATACAACTTGCAGCATAAGAATGAACTACATTTGATTCCGCAACAAGGAACCGAACCAAATCTCGGAAAATCTGAACTGTAACATCCTTTGATATTTGATTCCTGAACATTGTAAAGAATTTCAGTGCACCTGCCTTAAGCATCGGAAACCCATTCACATCCTGACCCTTCAACTCCGGCACAATAACTGAAGCAAAAAAACTCTGAACATCAACAAGATCTGTCGAGACCAAACTACCCCCAGCCTTCTTAGTAGCAAGGGAGACAACTAAGTATATGGCACAGTCCTTATCCTTCCAATTTGTAAATGGGTTTGCAGCAAACGAAGTTAACAAATGCTGAATCTGTGCAGAAACTATCTCGGTGACCTGTTGCTTATAATTGGCCGCAATCCCTTTAAGAAGCTCACACGCAATTCTCCTCCTAGTATCAAGATCACTACCCTCAATATCCCTCCGAATGAACTCAACATAATTCATTTCAAAGAGTTCCTCGTCCTCCTCCCTCAACCTCACATTCGGTACCACAATACTCTGACAAATCTGCGGTATCACTCCCTCACCTGCAAACAAAGCATGGTGCACACTCGTGCTCACTGTGGTCAAAAACTTAATCGCAGTCACGGCCAATTGATCACGACTCAAAGATTGAGTCACAGTCCCCAATAAACTCCAAACCGCGAGTGCAAAACCATTCAAGTACACCTGAAACTCCTCCTCATTCTTTTCCATATAAAGATTAATATTCTCACACACCGCGGCCCTAAGCTCATCCACGATGGCTAGCCCATCAGCCCCACTATTCTCAAGCACAGGATAATTAGTAATTAGATATTTCCTAAACTCAGTCATCCACTCTTTCATATGGTCCTCGAAAAACTCGGGCAATTCTTGAAAATTCAGAGAATAGAAAATCCTACAACACAACCTCTGAGACTCGAAAAGCGGCTTAATCACCGCCGCGGGACTGACCATGGCGGCGGCGGAATCAATTAAAGCCGCGGTTTTGAGAAAGATTTCTAACAAAGGCGCGGCGAAATTATCCAAACAGTATTTCAAATCAAGCAAGAGATCATTGGTTTTATACTGATAACGAAATTTTTTAAAGATAGAGTTAGCAGTGCCGAGAACACCGTTAATGGAGGCGTAATCGGAGGCCTGCGACGCCTTCTGGAGCTCGGCGATGAGCTCCGGGAGCAATGTGGGCCACGATTTGGGGAAATCGTGCTTGCCGATGAGAGCTAGGGCTTCGCTGAGCTGGGATTGGATTTTGGAAGTGGAGGAGAGCATGAGGCGGACGATTAGGGATTTGATTTCGGCCTTTTCGGGGTCGGGGATGAGGGGGTTTGATTCGTCGGGAGAGGCCGGGGCCCACCGGGCGCGGAGGTGGTTTTTGAAGTTGACGGAGGCGGCTTGGCGGATTTGCTCGTCGACGGAGGGTTCGGAGACGAGGCGGAGGACGGCGAGGCCGTAGTTGGGAGTGTCGGCGGCTTTGGAGAGTGAGGACTCGGCGAGGCGGCGGGGCTCGGGAGCTGGGGAGAGTGTGTGGAGGAAGCATTGGGAGAGGAACTGTAGGGTTTCGGGGTTCCACTCCATAATAATCGAAATTGATTTTCAGATTTCTATTAGGGTTTTTGGTGGTTTGTACTTTGTAGAGAAAAATTTTTGTTGAGATTTCAGTCCAGAGTGAAAGCACAAAGGAAAACAACAATCAAGGAGAAACAACAAGAAAGGAATTGCAGTACTGAATAAATAGGGCAAAACGAGAGAGAGTATATGAGAAGAAGAAGGAAGGGCGGCTAAAAGGAAACGGTGTCGTTGTACTTAAGTGATTGCACGTGTATTAGTGGCACGTGAGAGTGATTTAGTAATGTACAGTTGTCAATTACTGATTGATTAGGAAAATAGGCGAAAGGTTTTGTGGATGGCAGAGACGCCTCTTGCGGACTCAAGGGTATGTTCATTTCGAGGTTTTCTGTAATGGGTTTTCTTTAATTTTTCAATTTTGAATCTGTGTAATGAGTTTTCAGTTTTTTTTTTTTTCTTCGATTTGGTGTTTGGAAATGTGGATGTGATTTTTTGAATTTGAATGTGGGGTTTTGCTGATTTTGAATTTTGGGGTTAGAGAGTTTGTTGGGTTCTTGAATTTGAAGTCTGGGGTGCGTGCGTTTTTGGGTAATTCTTGATGGAGTATGAGTTTACCGTGAGTCTTGTAATGGGTTTTGAATTAAAATGTGAATTTTTGATATTATTTATGTTGTTGGGGTATGGAATTTCCATGTGGGGTTTTGGTAATTTTAAATTTTGGGGTTAGGGAGTTTGTTGGGTTCTTGAATTCAAATCATGGGATGTGTGTGTTTTTGGGCAATGATGGAGCAAAGAGGGATTACCTGCTCGGTATTGCTCTTACATGTTCTTCCCTGAAATCCCTCGTCTCATTCTTTTATTTTCCTCCCCGAAATCCTCTCCAGTCTCCACTCCCAAGAGAGGCAGCCCATGTCAACTCTTTCTCTGTCTCCAGATACACAGTTTTAAAAGAAGAATTTTTATGGGATTTATAGAGAAAAAGAAAAAGAAAAAACAACGGCTACTACTTTCCTAATCTCAAAATGGTAGTAGTCTTTAGCGCAACTAAGTGAGTTCATATATATTTTTTAATCCAAGCTTGTATATTTAATAAAATTGCATACAAGAGAAATTGTATTTATTTTGTGAGCATTAAATTTTGAGCATAATATGAAGAATTTAAGATCTGTAAATTTGTGTGGTGTAGGTGTAGAAAGTAGGGTCTAGATCACTCTTTCCACAGCACTCATGCTGCTAATTGTTGCCACAGGTCAATTTCTCACTTTCTCAATTATTCATTACATGAGTTTGTTTATACTTTTTCTTTAATCTCAGTTTCATGGGGGGTTTCATGTTCTTCATATGGTAGATAATCAATTTTGTAAGTATTTCATTTCTTTGAATAGGTTTGAATTTTGAATAGAGTAGTTTTACCTATCATTTTTTTTTTTTGGTGAAATTGGAAGAATGGGATATTATTAGTGGTTGTGATGAAAATACACATGATATATTATAATACTTCCTCTCAAGAAATTATAACTGAAAATTTAAAAGAGCAATGAAATCCAAGAAAGAATTTGCAAAGCATGAGGACTAATCTTTAGGTTCATAATCTTAGTTTCAATTTTTCTTTGTTGAAATTTGGAGTTCAAGTAAGCTTCATATACAGCCACCTTAAGCATTATATGACTTACATCACAATACTTGTATTCACTTCATTGTTAACTTCATTAGAATAAATATACAATATTGGAATAGGTGATTTCAAACTTGGAATTATATATCAACAATTTGTAAGCAAGTAGCTAATATTATAACAGAGCATTAGAGACAAACTCAAGCTTGGGTTTTTGAGTTTCTTGGCCATTTGTTCATCGAAGATTAAGTTCTTGTCTCTCATAGAGTTTAATGATGGTCATAATCTTAGACATTGTTCTTTGAAGAGAGTGGAGTGTAATTGTATGTTATTATTACCAAGAGATCAAGTATGTGTCATTGCAGTGTAATTGTATGATATTATTAGTCTATTGTTGAAGACTAATGCATAAGGTTGTTATTTATATTGGCAATCCATTTACACTTTAGAAAGTTTTAGAATTGGATTTTACTAGGTGTTTCTTCTATGATTTAAATCAAACTGGTGGTACCTAATAGGTTCTAAGCCTTGAACTTAGTTCACAGTGTATATCAAAGTACTATTATTTATAAATTCACTATATTTATCTTGGTCTTGATGTTTTTGCCCTTTTAAGATATGTTTATCTCACTTAGATTTAGCTTCTTTATAATGGGTTCATCTTTTTTTTTTTCTTTTGGAGAGTGGTAAGAACATGTGGATTATTAACTTCTTTCTATTTGGTATGTTTTAATTCCTTACATAGTCATGTTATTTATGTTATATATATATATATATATATATATATATATATATATATATATATATATATATATCATTCTGACTTGAAAGTTGATTGTGCTAAGAATATTATGACCCCCACCTATAGAAGAATGAGAAGGTTATGATGATACAAAAGAGTTGAATTTTGGGATGGTTTGGTTGCATTTGATAGGGACATTGGCCAAAGTTCAAGTTTTTGGTGGTTTGAGAGAAGGAACTGGGTTTTGTATTTCTGATTGTAGCTTGCTTTGTTGGTTGGGTTTGAGACCTTTGTGGGATAGGGCTTGGTTGTGGTCCTTGTGGGCAATGAAGTTGGTTTTGGAAAATTTGTATTTAATTTTTTTTTTGTTTAATGTTTTCATTTGTTTATTCATTAGTATTTGGAATAAAAATTTTAAATTTAAATGTAGAAGTGTAAGTTTGATTGATAACTAATGGTTCAATCATATAATGTTGCACGCACAAGAACTACATAAAATGTTTTGCATTTTGGTGAATCTTAGATGGGTTTAGGGAACTATAAAGGATTACAATATATAACTAATTGTGTGATTTGCATGTATTTAGATCTAAGTTATATTGGCCCTCAAGAGAGTAGAGACGCTTCTAGCAACCTTCATCGCGCCCAACAATCTGTACCAGCCATGCAACCCCCACCTGGCCAACACGTGCAAGCAATGGCTTCCGCTATGGCAGAGTTGACTCGCCAGAATCAAGAACTGAGGATAGAGATTATCCTTAAAAGGCAACGGCATGAGGCCTATGGAGAAGACCTCGGACAGAGTCAAGGGGATGGAAGATCTGCAGAACCGGAGAGCTAATCAAAGGGTACCATTCCTAGAAGGGTACCACATTTGGAAAAGGAAATGGATCAGATGAGGAAAGTTATGGATGAGATGAGGGAGAACATGAGGAGAACTAACCCTGTAGAAGACCTAGTTCACCGAACTAACTCTCCCTTCACAGCCTCTATCAATGGCCATCCCTTGCCTCCGAAATTCAGGATGCCTTCCTTGGATTCGTATGATGGAACGCGAGACCCTTTTGACCATATCGCCACTTTCAAGACTACCATGCTCCTTCAGGGGGTTCCTGATGAGATAATGTGTAGAGCCTTCCCCACCACCCTCAAAGGGCCCGCATGAGTGTGGTTTAGCAAAATACCCCCTAACACAGTGACGTCCTTCGAGGAGTTAAGCAAGTTGTTCGTTAATAATTTTATCGGAGAGCAGAGGCACAAACGTTCTTCGTCTAGATAGAGCAAGGAGAGAATGAAAGTTTGCAATCCTTCATCACACAGTTCAACAAGGACGCTTTGGCAGTGGACGAGGTGGATGATAAGCTCCTTCTGGCAGCATTCCATAATGGGGTTCACTTTGATTTGTTCATCCACAAGTTATATGAACAGGCGCCTCAGATCATGGCTGAATTAGTCCATTCAGCCCAGAATTTTATGAATGCGGAGGATGCTATCATAGCCAAGAAGAGGAAGAGACTTGAGAGAGTGGAAGCCAACCCAATGCGTTAGTCAAAACAAGGTCCTCGTCCTAAGAAGGGTCGAACAGAAGATAGGAAAGACCGAGAGAAGAAGGCAGGCCCTTCAGCGCGGAATCAACAATACACCCCTTTGAATGTGCCACTTGAGCAAGTCCTTATGCAAATCAAGAACGAGCCTTCCTTGAAGTGGCTGGAGAAGATGAAGGGAGATCCCAACAAGCGCAATTGGAATAAGTATTGTCGCTTCCACAGAGACCATGGGCATGACACGGACGAATGCTTTGATTTGAAGCAGCAGATTGAGAATCTTATCAGGTAAGGGAAGCTGAGAAATTTCCTCGAATGGGACCATAAGGACGAGAAATTGAAAGGGAAGGTAGAGGAATCATCATGACCACCGCTCGGAGAAATAAGAGTCATCATAGGGGGAAGTATAACTGGACAATCGTCCAAAACAAAGAAAGCATACTTGAAGGAAGTGCAGAGCGTCCAACTTTCTGGGCGATCACCAAGGGCAAAGCCCATGGACGAGCAGGCGATTACCTTCACAGACGAGGAAGCTGAGAGAATCCACCATCCTTACGATGACGCTATTGTTATCGCCCTGCTTATTGCCGATTACACAACCAGGAGAGTGCTGGTAGACAACGGAAGTTCAGCGGATATTCTGTATTATCCTGCCTTTCAGCAGATGAGGGTCGGACGAGACCAGCTTCGTCCAGTACACTCGCCTTTAGTAGGTTTCAGAGGAATGAAGGTGTAACCTGTAGGTACTGTTACATTGCCAGTGGTGGTGGGAGTATACCCACAACAGTTGACTACCAATGTGAATTTCCTAGTAGTAGATTGCTCGTCCTCTTACAATGCCATAATTGGAAGGCCGACCCTAAATAGGTGGAAGGCAGTCACGTCTACATACCACCTGTCAGTGAAGTTCCCGACGGAGCATGGGGTAGGGCAAGTACAGGGAGACCAACTAGCAGCAAGAAAGTGTTATCTGGCCATGTTGGCTACAGACGAGCAAATTCAAGTAATGAATATCGAAGAAAGGAGAGTTGTGGCAGAACCCATTGAAGTGTTGGAAGATATTCCCTTAGATGAGAATAACCCTGAAAGGTGTACCAGGGTTGGGGCAGACCTGGAAGAAAAGGTTAAGGAGGACCTCATTTGTTTTTTAAAGAAAAATAGAGATGTGTTTGCTTGGAGTCATGAAGACATGCCGGGTATAGATCCTGGTGTCATTACCCACCGTCTAAGTATATGCCCTTCCTCAAAGCCAGTGCGACAAAAGAAGGGGGTGTTCGCCCCTGAGAGAGATAATGCCATCAAAGAGGAAGTTCAGAAGTTAATCGTGGCGAATTCATTCGAGAAGTATACTATTTTGACTGGTTAGCCAATGTGGTAATGGTCAAGAAGGCAAATGGTAAATGGAGAATGTGTGTTGATTTCACTAATCTAAACAAGGCTTGTCCCAAGGATAGTTACCCATTGCCACGCATTGATCAGTTGGTAGATTCTACTGCGGGCCACAAGTTGCTCAGTTTCCTAGATGCTTTCTCTGGATATAATCAGATCAGGATGGATGAAGCAGACTAAGAGAAGACGTCCTTTATTACCAGTCAGGGGTTATTCTGTTATAAAGTAATGCCTTTCGGTCTGAAAAATGCTAGGGCAACATACCAATGTCTGATCAATCATATGTTTCGTCCACAGATCGGGCAGAATATGGAAGTCTACATAGATGACATGTTGGTGAAAACTCAGGACGACGAGAGGCATCTGGACGACCTGCAGGAGACGTTTGACATACTAAGACAGTACCACATGAAGTTGAACCCTAGCAAATGTGCTTTTAGAGTATCATCGGGAAAATTCCTAGGATTCATGGTCTCCTACAAAGGAATTGAAGCAAACCCTGATAAAATTCAAGCAATATTGGATATGAAGCCTCCGAACAATGTTAAGGAAGTCCAGTCACTCACCGGACGAGTTGCTGCCCTCAACAGGTTTGTTTCTAAAGCTACTGACAAATGTTTGCCATTTTTTAAGGTTCTTAAAAAAGTATTTGAATGGACCGATGAGTGTCAGAAAGCTTTCGAAGATTTGAAGACATATCTCACCATGGCTCCTTTATTAAGCCCGTCCGTCCAAGGAGAAGAGTTGTATTTATATTTGGCAGTCACCCCACATGCAGTGAGTTCAGCACTAGTAAGAGAAGAAGGCAAGGCACAAAGACCTGTATACTACACGAGCAAAGCACTGAGGGGAGCAGAAACACGATATCCATTACTGGAGAAGTTGGCTTTTGCATTGATAACAGCCTCCAGGAAACTAAGGCATTATTTCCAGGCTCATGTCATCAACGTCGTGACGGATCACCCACTCAAGAAGGCAATGAACAAGTTAGAGGCTGCAGGGCGTTTGATTCAGTGGGCCGTCGAGCTCAGTGAGTTCGACATAAAGTACCAACCAAGGCATGCCATAAAAGCTCAGGCTCTAGCAAACTTCATTGCAGAGTTTACACTAAATTCTGGCGATGTAGATGAGATGGAAGACAGCAAGAAGTGGATCGTCCATGTGGATGGTTCGTCCACACAGTACGCAGGAGGAATAGGTGTGGTTTTGCAATCTCCAGAGGGGGACAAACTGAGACACAGAGTTCGTTTGCAGTACCAAGCAACTAATAATGAAGTTGAGTACGAAGCTCTTCTCAAAGGGCTGGAATTGGCTAAGTCTGTAGAAGCGAAGTCACTCCTCGTTCTGGGAGATTCTCAATTGATTTTGGGCCAAGTGAATGGAACATATGAGGCTAAGGAAGAAAGAATGAGGAAGTATCTTAACAGGGTGATGCGCGTTATAAAAAAGTTTGAAGAAGTTAACTTCGTTCAAATCCCAAGGGAGGAGAACGTGGAAGCCGACACCTTGGCAAAAGAAGCCTCAGCGAATGAAGTCGTGGATAAGTTCGATCAGATTCAGTACATTCCAAGTATAGACATCCCAGAAGTACAGTAGGTGGAAAGTAGAGAAAACTGGATGGCTCCAATCGTGTCATACTTAAGAGACGGACGACTCCTAGAAGAAAAAGATGAGGCTAGGAAGTTAAGGGTAAGAGCAGTCAGGTACGTTCTTTTGGACGAGGTTCTCTACAAAAGAGGTTTTTCCCAGCCTTATCTTAGGTGTTTGGCTCTAGACGAAGCAAACTACATATTAAGATAAATTCACGAAGGAGCATGTGGAAACCACTCAGGAGCCAGGTCACTCATCCACAAAGCCGTCCGAGCAGGATATTACTGGCCAAACATGCAAGCTGATGCTAAGGCCTACGTCAAGGTCTGCAATCAGTGCCAAAGGTTTAGCAACGTCCCCAGACAACCATCAGAGTACTTAACTCCAATGACGGCCCCATGGCCCTTTGCGCAGTGGGGGCTAGATATCCTGGGTCCTTTTCCGCTAGGTGTAAGGCAGATGAAGTTTCTCGTGGTTGGTATTGATTATTTTACCAAGTGGGTAGAAGCAGAACCCTTAGCCAACATCACACAACAAAATGTCAAAAACTTCGTATGGAAGAACATTGTGTGTAGATTTGGGGTGCCCAGGGTGCTGATATCTGACAACAGACGACAATTTGACAATGCACTCTTCAAAGACTTTTGCATACACTTTGGGATTCAAAATCATTACTCCTCGCCAACCCACCCACAAGCTAATGGCCAGGCTGAAGTTGCAAATCGATCCTTGTTAAAAATAATTAAGACTCGGCTTGAGGGGGCAAAGGGAGTATGGCCAGATGAGCTACCAGGTGTTCTGTGGGCATATAGGACGATAGCGAGAACTCCTACAGGAGAAACTCCTTTTAAGCTAGCCTATGGAATTGAAGCAGTCATACCTGCGAAAGTGCACATGGCCAGTCATAGGGTGGCAACCTATCAGGACGAAGCTAATGAGGAGTAACTCCGTGTGAACCTCGATCTAATAGACGAGGTAAGGACGAACGCTGAGCAAAGGATGGCGAGGTATAAAAACCTGATGGCTAGGCAATATGATGCGATGGTAAAGCCAAGGCGATTCAACATAGGGGACCTCGTCCTGAAAAGGGTTTCCTTAGCAACAAAGAACCCAGATCATGGGAAGTTGGGACCTAATTGGGATGGCCCTTACAGAGTTATCAACTGCAAAAGACAGGGATCCTATTACTTGGAAGCCCTTGATGGGAGGAAGCTGGAGCATCCTTGGAATGTGGAGCACTTGAGGAGGTACTATCAGTAATTTGCCAGCCTAGAGGAGCATGACTCTGGACGAGCCCAGAGATTACATAAAAACTTGTTTATATGTTTTGTGTGGCTTTGTTATTATGTTAAATGTATGGACGAAATTATGGTTTGGTTTGTATTTGTTCTAATAAAGGCATTAGCCTCTAAAGTGCATGCCTCGTCTATGAACAATATCTATGTTATGAACAATGTTTGTGGAATGTACATAATGTTATGTGAATCCATGATTTCCATACCACTTTTGTTCATATTGACTCTTGAAAAAAGCTAAAAAGCTCAAAGACGAAAAAATTCTCTGGACGCAGAGATGTAACGTCAGCTTGTCAGAAATCTGGGCGTGCTTGTCCAGGGTAAAGGACAAGGTAAAACCCTAGACTGAGAATCTCAATGCCCAAGGCATATTCGTCCATATAATGGACGAAGTAAAAATGAGGTAAAACCTTGAGCAAATTTTAATGCCTGAAGCACATTCGTCCACATGATGGACGAGATAAGATGTGCAAGTCCATGACATGGACGAGGAAATACACTTGTTCATGCACAAAAATGTTCTAGCGCATGGACGCCAAGAATGTACCAACACATGGACGAGAAAAACAAAAGTCTTGACTATTATTAAACGTCAGAATCAGCTAAGGATGGGTAATGCTGATAATTATCATTTCACATGAATAAACTACACTTAGTGAAATTTAGATAAAAGTGGTTCAAGCATACATGTGAAATGTAGACGAGCTAAACAAGGTATACATATATAAGAGAAACAGCAACCATCAAATTGTTTCAAAAAGGGCGGACGAGAAACGTCCAAACACCCTTAGAAAATTAACTGTTTTATAAAAACTCGTCCTAAAATATGGACGAGCTTAATGTACTCGAATTGTGTATAAAAAAGAAAAAAAAGAAAAAAGAAAGATGAAGACATAAACATCAAGATATTTTTTCAAACTGAGGCATCAATGTTGGGGTCGTCCTGAGGTTGGGTCGTGGCATCGTCCTCTATATTGGCGTCCTCAGAGCCGAGGTGAAGGAGAGAGCTAGTGGTGGCAGCATTCAGATTGAGTACAATGGAGTTGAAGTCCACATCAGGAAACTTTTCAGTAGCGTCCATCCTAAAATCTTCAAACCCAGCTGCATAGTTGGTATCCAAAGCATCAGTATATTGTTTAGATGCTTTGAATTCAGCCACTGCATCTTCCTTTGCCTTGGAGAGGAGAATGCTATGCTCGTCGCTCTTTTTCTGCAAGTCTTCAAGACGAGCATCTTTTTCCGCAGCACTAGCCTTCAAACCCTCAACCAAAGTTTTTAACTCCCTCACCTCGTCCGTGGTTTTGGCAGCCACTTCAGCCCATTGTTTAGCCTCGCCCTTCAACTCTTGTATCCTCGTCTCTAACAAGATCCTCGTCTTGTCCAATCCAGTGGCCTATCTAGACGCTGCTATAAACTTAGACATGCCCTATAAAAAATAACAAGTAAAAGTTAAAAAAGAAAAGAAGGGAAGGAGACTGAAAGTTTAGTCAGGACGAGGATAAATGTTACCTTAAAAAGGTCGTGGACAGCAGAGTGTTCAAAATCTTTAAGGGACATGTCATAGCAAACGTTTATATCCTCGTCAGTAACAGCGCTCTTGAAACGTTCCCAGGCCAGGTGTTCATTTTCAATAATATTTGAAGAAACCTTATGGGAAGGTTAAGACGAGGTTGACACAGTTTTAGACGGTGGAGTCTTAGACGGAGTGGACTGAATGGGAGTAGACAAGTCAACATCAAAAACTTTGGCTGGTTGGTGGGACGACGGAGTAGGCTTGACCACTTGAGACGAGCCATGCTTGGTCTTCTTGCCACGTCTGCTAGGGAGATTCTCCAAATCCAAGTTTTTGGATATGGTCTTTCTCTTATCTCCAGCTAACGGACGAGCTTGACGATCAGGCTCAAGACGAGCCCCTTCAACACTTACCTCCTTACCCTTGTTGCCTCTCATGGTAGCCATTCCTATAAAAGAAAAAGACGAGGAGAGTTTACTTCGACACGAAGGAAAATGAAAATAAAAGATGCAGGGAATGTTGAAGTTTGGAACTTACTTTTTCTTACAGTAATTTCGTGTGTTAGTGCTATGTCAGATGGGTTAGGGCCTAACCCCCACTTGGCTAGTCGTCTGAGATTGACCAAGGAATGAAAATCCATATCTGTGTGTAGACGAGCCCTGTGGACGCAGTCACGATGCAACTTGCTCAAGGCAGGTCGTCCAACGGTTGTAATGAAATAAATTGAGGTTAAATGATAAAAAAAAATAATAAATAAAAAATAAAAAAAATTAAGGGACTTACCCTCAGGACGAAGGTTCCCTAAGTCCCCAGTAAAACGACCAAAAGTATCCCGACCAATGTCTACAGGATTTCCAGCCCAGAATCCGAAGACGAAGAAAAACTCCGTCTTCCATTTTCTGTCAGACGAGGCCAAGGATTTCACCAATCTACAATCTTTCCCTTTGGCCGTGAATTGATAAAAGCCAGGGGATTGATGAATCTCTAAAGGTTTGTAGCAGTAGAGGAACTCGTCCACAGTAATAGGACGGTCCCCTCCAAACACTTCCCTCCACAAAATTTGCATAGAGATAATTAATCTCCATGCATTTGGGTTGAATTGACATACTCCTAGACCTAATCTAACTAACAATTCTCTGGTAAAAGCATTTAAAGGAAACCTAAGACCTCCTAGAAGGTAGGCCTCATACACACCTATCCCAAAATGGGGATTACAACACCACTCTCCACGGACGGGCAATCTAGGATTAAGCTCGTCTGGAATTTGGTACCACTCTCTAAGGTTGTTTAATCTTTCCTCGTCCGTTTTGGTAGGAATATCTACGGCGCAACTATATATAGTTATCTCCGTCTCGTCCAAAGGACTAGACGGTGGAATGGAGGACGAAGTACCTACCTGGGACCCTAAAGTTTTTCTAAGTTGTTTTTGTACTTCTTCTAAGGGAAGCCCAGGGACCCCTGAGACATACTCCTCGTCCGTGGTGTTTCCCCTACTACTACTACTGGTATCACTAGAGTTATCACTACTCTCGTCGTAATACTCGTCTATGGCTTTCCCTGTACTATTGCTAGACGAGGAGATAGTTATTTCTGACATTTTTGAAAAGAAAATTTTCAAAACCTAAAAGACGAGGAAAGAGGGAATACCTGGCTCTAGGACGAACTGAAACTATGGACGCGAGGGGACTCTTAGACGAGGCTCTAGACGAGGAATGTCAAAGAGGAAAATCTCAGAAGTGAGGAGGGTAGCTGAGGTATTCCACTATTTATAGATGGATGACCTAAGCATATGAAACGCCACAGCCAACAGAATGATGACACGTGGCCTTCGTCTCGAAAAAATGAATCGACGAAATAGGCCACCACTTAAAAAGTGACACGTGGCACACCCACGCATTAACAGCAGTTACCCAAGTAATGCGAGGTTACCCCTTTCCCTTTGGACGACCCATATGGACGAGGGGGCAACTGATGGTGCAAGGAAAATGCGCTAGTTTCGTATCGTCCATATGGGCCGCCCGTGACAAAGTGTAAAGGAAGGGACGAGTCTCTTACACTCGTCCCTCTTTTATTCGTCCATCCTATGCTGGTCCTAGAGGTAAATCTCGTCCATCCTTAGTAATGGACGGACGAGGTCTACAAAGCTTTGGGACTAACGATTCACTCTTCCAAAAAGCATGATCTCGTCCCTCCTTAATAAAGGATGGACGTGACCTCATCCTTCCCTGATGGTGACGGGGTAACCTCGTCCGTCCATTATAACGGACGGACGATCACTTTGAACTCAACGTGCCAAACGAACCAAAGCCCCCATTAACCGCAACAAAGCACCGGTTCAAATAAGTAACTTCCACGGAAGTTATGGAAGTTCTCTGAATTCTCTAGACTCCTCAACAGTAGGAGCGGTTATTACAATAAATAACTGCTCGAGGTGCCCTATATAAGGATTCTTTTACGTAGAAGGTAAGGATATTCAGACATTTTTCTAACAAAATAGTGAAGTCTTGAGAAGTATTTCCCTTTCTACTTCAACCCACTGACTTTATCATCGGAGGATTCTGGACCGGCCTCCACCGGTCTTTCTCTGATTTCATTTGATTTTACAGGACTTAGCCTTCAAGATCATCGAGCCCGGAGACTTTCAGCCCACTGATTTCTAAGGATCTATCAGTAGCTCCAAGTGTAACCTTAGACATTCAAACTATAATCTGTCTCCTCGGACCTGGGTTTATTCAAGTTCTCAGTGTTTTCAGACTTGTTCTTTTAATAAAACCTTGATTAATTGTTGTTGGATTCACAAACAGCCTAGCTTTTTTACCCACTCTCTACAAATTTATTGTATTGGGCTTGTTGGGCTCATATTTCATATCTCTTGGGTTTGGGCCACTAATCTTGACCCTACAATTGGCGTCATCTGTGGGGAGAGCTTGAGCCAGAGTGAAATCCCCAATTAATGATGGTTGAACCAGGCCAACAACCAGTAGAGTCCAGAGCATCCCTGCACGGTGATCCTTTCCTCAACCTCGAACGAAGAGGTGATCGTGAAGGAAGCGTACATACAATACATGATGAAAGGAGTCAGTCACGAGGTGATAGTCGTGTCTCCCATGCAGATGGCAATAGGGCCATGCAGCTGGAGATTGACTGGTTAAAAAGGGAGCTACGCCATGCAAAAAGGAATAGAGTTTCCTCGGACAATGACATTTCTTCGGGGGATGAAAGAGACATCAATTACAAATGGAAGTCTCGAACTCCACCCAGTGAGTCTTTCTCTTACGAAGAAGAGTTCCACGATAAGTGGCAGTTTAAGAGCCCTCCACTTAGGGGTGTGGGAAACGATGCTATGAGTAAAGCCCTGGACCATATATCTAAGTCGCCTTTCACTGGTAGAATTGAAGGGGCGAAACTTCCCCGGTGTTTTCATTAGCCAACATTCACCATTTACAATGGGCGAACGGACCCTGTTGAGCATGTGAGCCATTTTAACCAAAGGATGGCTGTCTACTCCAAGGATGAAGCTTTGATGTGCAAAGTTTTCCCCTCCAGTCTTGGACCAGTTGCGATGAGATGGTTTGACAGCCTGAAAGCAAATTCCATTAGTTCTTTTAAAGAGCTCACTCAAGCATTTGGTTCCCGTTTTGTCACATGTCGAAGAGTCGCTCGGCCTTTAGCTTCATTGCTATCCTTGAGCATGCAAGAAGGTGAGACCTTGAAAACGTATTTAGATAGGTACTGGGAGATGTTCAATGAGATGAAAGACGATTTTGATGGAGTGGCCCTTAATACATTTAAGCTTGGCCTACCCACTGACCATGGTTTAAGGAAATCCTTAACTGGTAAGCCTGTTACTAACGTGTGTCAGCTCATGGACCATATTGACAAGTATAAAAGAGTTGAGGAAGATCAGCAGCAAGGAAAAGGAAAGGACAAGGTTATCCCCCAGGAGATGAGGGATTTCAAGTCGGACCGTTATAATAACAGTAAGCCGCAGAGAGATTTTACTAAACAGTCTGGACTGGCGAATCCTCAAGCAATCAACGTAGTATTTCGAGAGCCAGTGCGTCAAGTTTTGGAGAAGATTAAAAATGAACCATTCTTCAAACGACCGAACGCGATGGTGGGAAATCCTGAGAGACGTAATCATAACCTCTACTGCCAATATCACTAGGATCATGGGCATACCACAGAAGATTGTAGAAGTCTTTGGGAACATTTGGAACAGCTTGTCCGTGAGGGTAAGTTAAAACAACTCTTGCATCACTCCAGTGGCCGAGGAAGTCAAGTGAACTCGGAACCCCGAAGGGATGATTTTTCAAGACCCCCTTTGGGAACTATCAATGTCATCTTCGCGGTACCAGGGAGAACAGGATCATGGCCATCTAGGGTAATGTCGGTAGCCCGTCTACCCACAAGAGACGTTAATCACGATCCGAAGAGAGCTAAAGCAGGTATTAAACCAGTTTTAGGATTCTCAGATGAAGACAAGATTGGGACCATCCAACCCCATGATGATGCTTTAGTAATCACCCTCAGAATTGGAGGGTACGATGTGAAGAGGGTAATGGTGGACCCGGGCAGTGCAGTGGAAATAATGTACCCTGATCTCTATAAGGGGCTGAACTTAAAACCTGAGGACTTAACTCCATACAGTTCTCCCCTAGTGAGTTTCGAAGGAAGAGTTGTTATCCTGAAGGGCCAAATAAGGTTACCCGTGCAGACTGGTACAGAGGTAGTAGAGGTAGATTTTATTGTTGTAGACGCGTATTCCCCTTATACTGCAATTGTGGCTAGACCGTGGCTTCATATGTTAGGGGCTGTTTCCTCTACTCTGCATCAGAAGGTTAAGTATTCGTCTGAAGGTCAAGTTAATGAAATCCTGGGAGATCAATCTGTGGCGAGACAATGCTTTGTGGCTGCCATCCGGCATAAGCCCGAAGCTGAGTCCTCGGCCTATGCCGGAAGAGATTTGTAGCAATCAAAACCCTTGGCGTTGGACATCAATGATTCAGCCGAGGGTGCGAGGTGTGAAGATTTGATAAAAGTTGTTATCGGAGATGATCCAGAGAAGTTCTTTCAAGTTGGATCTCAAACATCGATGTGTTCTCCTGGAATGCTTACGAAGCCCCGGGGGTGGATCCAGAATTCATATGTCACCATCTGAAGGTCAACCCATTAGTCAGCCCTAAGAAACAGCCTCCTCGGCACCCATCCAAGGAACACGCTGACGTAGTGCGAGAGGAAGTAACAAAGCTCAAACAAGCTGGAGCTATTAAAGAAGTTTTCTATTCGGAGTGGCTAGCAAATACTATGGTGGTAAAGAAGAAGAATGGGAAATGACGAGTATGCGTAAATTTCACTGACTTAAATAGAGCTTGCCCTAAAGATCCTTTCCCTATGCCTAAAATAGATCAGCTAGTGGATGCAACTGTCGGCCATCCTTGGATGAGTTTTCTGGATGCTTTCCAAGGTTATTACCAAATACCATTAGCCCTGGAGGACCAGGAGAAGACTGCTTTTGTCACCCCTATTGGGAACTACCACTACAAAGTAATGCCCTTTGGTTTGAAAAATGCAGGATCCACCTATCAAAGAATGATGACGAGGATGTTTGAGCCACAACTAGGTAAAAGTATTGAGATTTACATAGATGACATGGTGGTCAAGAGTAAGATTGTTTCTGAGCATGTGAGAGATCTTGGAAACATTTTTGAAGTTCTCAGAAGATACAAGTTACGTTTGAATGCATCCAAATGTTCGTTTGGTGTGGGATTAGGGAAATTCTTGGGCTATATGGTCACTCACAGGGGATTGAGGTCAACCCAGATCAGATAAAGGCCATCAACAATTTACAACCTCCTCGGAATCCCAAAGAAGTCCAGAAGTTGACTGGAATGGCTGCCGCTCTGAACCGATTTATTTCTCAATCAGCAGATAGGTGTAGGCCTTTCTTCTCTCTGATCAATAAGTGGAAGGGATTTGAGTGCACTGAAGAATGTGCTTTGGCCTTCCAGCAACTTAAAGACTATCTAGCTCGGCCACCAATCATGTCTAGTCCTAAGTCAGATGAAGTCTTGTTTGCCTACATTGCTATAGCTCCTTATGCTGTAAGCTTGGTGTTAATACGAGTGGATTGTGGTGTGCAAATGCCAGTTTATTATGTGAGTAAGTCACTGCATGAAGCCGAGATTCGTTATTTGCCACTGGAGAAAGCTATCCTGGCAGTGGTGCTTGATACACGGAAGCTGCCTCATTATTTTCAAGCCCATACAGTCGTTGTTCTCACCCAGCTCCCACTCAAAGCTATACTCCGAAGTGCTGACTACACAGGGAGGATTGCTAAATGGGGCACAATCTTAGGGGATTTTGATATCAAATACATGCCTCGCACATCAGTCAAGGGCCAGATCCTTGCGGATTTGGTGGCCGAGTTCACAGAGCCCCATTTAGAAGAAGTAACGCCAACACCGGACATGGATGAAAAATCAGTTGGCATGATTTCTCAACAAGGCCCCTTACATTGGGAAGTATACGTGGATGGCGCAGCGAACCAGAAAGGTTCCGGAGTGGGGTTAGTGCTGATATCTCCTGAAAAAATCATCATTGAAAAGTCATTAAGGCTAGGCTTCTCGGCTACAAATAATGAGGCCGAATATGAAGCTCTAGTAGTGGGAATGACTATGGTTCAAAAGATGGGCGGAAGGACAGTGGAGATGTTCTCGGACTCAATGTTAGTTGTTGGTCAAGTGAAGGGAGAATTTGAAGCTAAAGATGAAAGGATGCATGAGTACTTAAGGCCAAGTCAGATACCTTCAATCAAGGTTTAAATCTTTCGCTTTACTGCATATTCCCAAAAGTGGAAACACACATGCGGATTCCCTAGCCACTCTGGCAACTTCCTCAGTACAAGATTTGCCTCGGGTTATCCTCGTGGAGGATTTGTACAAGCCCTCAGATGTGAGAAAGGGACAACCCGGGGTTCACCAAGTTAGGGCAGGACCTAGTTAGATGGACCCTATAGTTTTATTTCTAAAGAAAGATACTTTGCCTGAAGAGAAGACAGAAGCCGACAAGATACGAAGAAAAGCCACTAGGTTCTGGCTGTCTGAGAACTAGAAATTATATAAGCGTTCATTTTCAGGTCCATATTTGCTATGTATACACCCTGAGGAGGCTGAATCAATCCTTGAAGAATTACACGAAGGAATTGCGGAAGCCACATGGGGGGTAGGTCCTTGGCGCATAGGGCCCTTACCTAGGGCTATTGGTGGCCAAACATGCAAAGGGAAGCCCAAGAATACGTGAAAAAATGTGATCAGTGCCAATGTTTGCACCAAACATACACCAGCCTGGGGGAGTCCTTAATCCATTATCTAGCCCATGGCCATTCGCTTAGTGGGGCTTAGACATTGTGAGTCTATTCCCTAAGGCGATAGGAAACAAGAGATATCTGCTAGTCGGCACAGATTATTTTATGAAATGGGTTGAAGCCGAACCTCTTGCTAACATCAGAGATGTGGACGCAAAGAAGTTTGTTTGAAAAAATATTGTCACACGGTTTGGGATTCCTCACACACTTATCTCGGACAATGGCCTTTAGTTTGACAGCAAATCGTTCAAAAGCTATTATTGTGAATTGGGATCATAAATAGGTACTTTACTCCTGCTTACCCCCAAGGAATGGACAGGCAGAAGCTGTTAACAAAGCCATAGTAAACGGACTAAAAAAAATGCTGGATGATGCAAAAGGCAAATGAGTAGAAGAACTACCACATGTACTCTGGACATACAGAACTACGCCTTGTAGGTCTACTGGGGAGACCCCCTTTTCAATGACTTATGGGTTTGAGGCTGTATCCCTCTGGAGACTGGGTTCCTAATGTGAGAACCAGTTCATTCAATTCAAGTGGCAATAACGAACTGCTAGAGAGGAGCTTAGATTTGATTGAGGAACGGAAGGAAAATGCAATGGTCCAACTGGCATATTACCAACAGAAGCTCAGACAGGGTTATGATGCCAACGTGAAGCTAAGGCCTTTAACATCTGGTGATCTAGTGCTCAGAAGGTTGTGGGCACTGTAAAAAATCAGCTTGCGGAAAATTAGGACCCAATTAGGAAGGGTCATACCGCATTACCTCAGGGGCTGGCATTGAGGGGTATTTTTTAGAAGATTTAGATGGTCATGTAATACCACGTCCCTGGAATGTAAACAACCATAAAAGGTAATTACTATTAAATCGAGTTTTTTCTTTTATCAAAATGTTTTATTATTGCATAAAGATGTCATGATAAGTGTTTAAACTTAAATCCAATCATGCCTAAAGTCCTCGGACTAGACGATAAGGTTAGTTAACACTCCCTTCTGTTCTTACAAGTGTTTAAATTTAAATCCAATCATGCTTGAAGTCCTTGGACAGATGATATGGGTTAGTTAACACACCCTTACTGTTCTTACAAGTGTTTAAACTTTAAATCTAATCATACTTGAAGTCTCGGCCTTAATGATATGGGTTAGTTAACCTCCCTTACTGTTCTTACAAGTGTTTAAACTTAGATCCAATCATGCCTGAAGTCCTCGACTAGATGATATGGGTTAGTTAACACTCCCTTACAGTTCTTAGAAGTGTTTAAACTTAAATCCAATCATGCCTGAAGTCTTCGGACCAGATGATATGGGTTAGTTAACACTCCCTTACAGTTCTTATAAGTGTTTAAACTTAAATCCAATCATGCCTGAAGTCCTCGGACCAAATGATATGGGTTAGTTAACACTCCTTTACACTTCTTATAAGTGTTTAAACGTAAATTCAATCATGTCTGAAGCCCTCGAACCAGGTGATATGGGTTAGTTAACACCCCCTTACAGGTCTTCTTAATGTTTAAACTTAAATGCAATTATACCTGAAGCCCTCGGAGATATTTAAATAGACTCTAACTTATGATAAGCCTCTTCGGTTATGTATTGGGTTCAGAAATAGTGCTCAGTAGTGCTCTTTATTCGTGTTGTATCAGAAAATATGTAAAACCTTCATACCAATCCTTGTTTCTTACATTCATTAACAATTCTTATACGATCTATTTCTTCCCTGTATTTGTATAAGTTATTTGCATAACTTGCAGGATATTGTTGTTAGGTCTATTCAGATTACAATATCTATCAGCTAGTATCATTTGCAATAACAATGAATATTCTAATATGTGCAGTGAAGACATAGAAAATAAAAGAACAATTTCATTGATCAGAAAAGAAAGTACTTTTCAATACCTTACACTGTAAAAAAAAAAAAAAAAAAAAACTAACTAGAAATAATAATAACAATACGAGACTAGTGCAGATGAAATAAAAATCCTAAGTATCTAAGCCTTGTTGGACTGGCTGGCGGTAGCATCTTGGGCTTGATCCTTGGGTTTAGGAGTTGCCTTCTTACCCAAGTCTTTACTCTTGCCTTGAGGATCCTCAGCCTGCTTGCCTTGACCACCAGTCTGCTTAGACTCTATGGGAGCTTCAGGAGGGGCAAGGGAGCTTGGCTTACCAAAGGCCGTTCTGAGGCCTCCAGGGTCTGTTTGGGTGGAGAGGAGGCAGACCTGGGAGTGGGCGAATTTCAGGATCGTAGTAGATGTCTCAGGTCTCCTCAGGTCGGATTCTGCAGGGACCCCAGCAGCGTCAAGGGCTTTACCCCAGGATATATCGCAATAATCTCTGCTAAGTGCAGAGAACTCCTCTGTGAGTCTGACTTGGGTCTCCTCCACCCCCAGCTGTATGCCGCCTGCTTTTCAGCCTCAATGCCTCCTTGGCCAATTGGGCAGTTTCCCTGGCTTTCTGAAGTTCAGCTCAAGACCTTTCACCAGCTCTTTCTCTGTTGCCAAATTGATCTCTGTCATGTGCAATTGTCGCATTGGTCTTCGGCCTGCTTCTTAGCAGTTTTAAGGCGAGCATCAAGGCTATTCCTCTGATTGGTCACTTCTTTTAGTTGTTCGAACAGCTTATCGTAGTCCTCCTTGAGACTACCCATCTTCCTCTCCACCTCGACCGGAATAGGCCTCCGCCTAGGCTTCATTGTGAGCGTTTTTATTCCATTCCTCAACCACATAGATTTGTTGGGTAATCTACAATACAAAATGGAGCATTGTAATATAAAGCAAAGAAAAGGAATGAATAAATATGATCAGAATCTTAATTAAAAAATTGGATTAATTCACTTACCATGGCTAAATCCCTCTTAAGGGATAGGAATAGTTCATGTTGGCTGAAGTGCCTGTAAGCCTCCATGTCCTTCGGTAGGAGAAGTGGCTGCTCTAGGGCTTCAGCAATGAGGCCTGCCTTTCCCCTTTCCCCCTTGATAATTTCTGACAGAGGTTTCCCAAGGGAAAGGAGCGCCATCCAATTCCAGCTTGGGGCACTAGGTGCGTTGTCCTCGTCGTACCTCAGCAATGAGAAGGTCTTCTCGGCTCTCAGTAGACGAAGCTCTTCTGCTCCTGGAGTCCCTGACCACTTTCTGTTGCTTAGTTCCTTTTAGAGGCACCAACTCCCCTTCTTCAGTATCTGTCACAGGCCTTTTCTTTTTCAGATCAGGGTTTGGCTTTAAGCCGAGGTCAGAAGGGACCTGAGGAGGTGGTGGAGGAAGGTTAATAACTGGCTGAGACGAGCCGGTCCCTTTGGCCTCAACTGCTGTTTTCCTGGCCTTCATTAAGTCCCTTAGGCTTGCCATGTCTTCTTCTTCCGAGGAATCGTCTAGAAGGGCAGTTATGAGGATAGGAGCGTGGACGCTGGACTGTCTGTCAGTCTCCTCCTCGGCGTCCGAAACTGGAATCACCTGAGCTTCTCTTGGTGCCTCTTCTTCAAATTGGAACCGATCGATCTGTTCCTCAAGCGAAGAGGTCGAGGAAGCAACTCTTTCCTCTGCTGCGACTGGTTTAAGGGGAACTTGTTGAACCGGTTGGATGAGTAGTGGTACACCTTGCGGGTTCGGATGTGGCACAAGGGCAAGATCGAATGGAGATAAAAAATTTCGACGAGCGACGTCTATCTGGTTTATGCGACGGTCTTCCTGCCTTATCGCGTTGCCGATCGGTTGAAATTTGTCTGAGAGTGGCTTGAAGTCGAGAATGAGATGTGCGGCCCGAAGTTGTCCGTCCTCACTTACAAAAATCTGTGATCTTAGTAAGTAATTGAGGTAGCATCGTTTGTCAAGCTGAGCCGAGGAGATACGTGCATTTTATTTGTTAACACACAACGAATAAAGCAATCAGCAAGTAAAATACGAATATAAAAGAAAAGGTACAACACTAGTGATGAAGATCCTAAATCTATTTCTTAAGGAACCTAGATCTAGGATATCCCACCTGGCTCTCCTGGTTGGGTTGGGCAATGAAGATCGTCATGCCACGCTCCCGAGACGATCAGATAGTCGTATTTCATCCCCTTGTTAGATTTGGGAAGACAGGATATGAGCCTAACGATGTCGGACCGGGATTTGAGATAATATCCCGCCCCCTTTTGTTTATGACACTCATACATATGTACTACGTCAAGCCAGGTGAGTCCCAAGCCTAGATGTTGGTTCAAAGCATCGACTGCTCCTAGGATCCTAAAGACATTAGGCGCACACTGATCGGGACTAAGCCTATGATTACGAAGGTAATCTCTGGTAATGCGACCCATAGGAATGGTCATTCCCCCTTCTATAAAGGCTATGACAGGGATTATAACTTCCCCCTCTTCTCGGTCTGTTAATAATCTTTCTGGTGGACAATACCGCAAGCCTACGTCCTGTGGTATGTGATACGTCTCTCTAAATATTCCCATCTGGGCAGGACTATCCACTAAATGCCTAAATCTACCCATTCCGGATGAGCAAAAAGAGGGGAACGCTAAGAATGATAACTAGGAAATAAGAACTTAAAGGCTGAGGAGGTTGGCCGAAGAGAGAATAAGGGTTTGAAGAAATTGAAACTTACGCAAACTGAGTTAGGAACTGATCTTTAGATCCTTAAAAGGATTCTTGTGGATTCGTAAGAAAGTACTACTGATGGTTTGAAGAAAAACTTTGTGAGATTAAGTGCTTGAGTTCGCTAGAGAGAGAAATTTTGAAGTAAAGGAGAAATGATCTCCTTTGAGGCTTTATATAGGGGCCAGAAAATGGGTGGAAGTTATCCCGCCTAAATCCTGAAGAAAAATGCCGTCGTTGGATCAATTGGTCACCGTTGGATGCCAAAAACAT